>APFE030629279.1:16175-34904 GCA_000404065.3 Pinus taeda
ACTATCAGGAGACTCACCATTCGATGTTGGCCCAAAAATCATTTCAGGTTGATCATCTTCGACATTCACCATGTCGGACATTGGGTCCAAATTCAACATTTTAGATACTTGCCCTCTATAACTGATGTTCCTCATTATTTCAGTCAAGGGAATGGATACCTTCAGTTTAGAAATCTCATTCTCTAAATTAAAAGCGGGAACCTTTTCTACCTCTTTGACTGGGATTTCTTTCCTTTCCTTTTCTTTCGATGCAACTTGATGATGTGATTGTTCTGCTGATGGTGATTTTCTGCTATCCGGATCAACCACCTCCTTTCCTTTCCTTTGTGCAACTGACGAATCATTCTTTGATGCCTCAATATCCTTCCTTTTCTGAATTGGTTTGACCGGTACTTCTCTGTTTCTAAGTGAATATTGCTGCTGCTGGGCGGACAGAGCATTCATATAGCCTCTTTGTTACTCATCTGATTCTTCCTCCAAGACGGTGTCGTTTGCTAGAATGAAATCTGCATCTTTGTGTACAGCCGAACTTTCTGCATACTCCTCATCCTCAGTGAGATAAATAGGAAAATCATCTGCAGTAAAGAGGTGGTTTTCTTCACCTATTATATTCCCGTCCTTATCTGACTCTGGTCCATGCAAAAAAATTTGTTGCAAAGGTGGCTGTATTGGCTGCTGTGCTGTCTGCTCTTGGGCTCGCTGATCTCTCTGCCTTATTCTATATTGTGGCTATTGCTGGCCACAGAAGTTAGGATTTCTAACTTGTGGCTCAGGTTTGTCAGTTTTCACCCTTTCAAGCATCTACTCTACCTTCTAGAGTAGTTGATCTACTGAGGAAGATTCTTCTTTTATGGTGACCTTCTTCTCTGCCTTTGCTCTAGCTCTCTTGGTCAACATATTTGCTTCAATGCTGACCGCTATCTTCTGCATGTCTTCCATTGTGGCCGGTTCTCTCTCTCTTAATTGCTAAGCCATGTCAAAATCAAAACCATCCGGGAACTTCACCATGGCTAGTCCCACAGGTGGCCTTAGATGATGTGGAATTTCATTATAAACTGAATTGAATCTAATGCAATAGTCTTGGACCGACTCACCAACGTTTCGTTTGATTTGCTCATATTCAGTCATAATTTGAAGAGGATTCTTTTTCACTTCCCAACGGTTTAAAAATTTTCTTTGTAGGTCGGCCAAGGTAGCGATACTTGCAGCCGGAAAACCTCTGAACCATTTCCTCACTTCACCTGCAAATGTCTATACAAAGAGTCTCATTGCCACATTCTCTGCATCGATCTCATGAAGTTCATAGAAATCTGCCATTCTGTCCACATGTTGCTGCGCAGTAATGCTGCTAGGAGTGCCATCAAAAAACGAGATTTTGCTTTGATAATCTACGGGCATATCATCTAAAACTTGAGGCAGAACAAGAGGTGCAAAACGAGCAGCCATCCCTCTTGGTGGATTCGGCCTTGGAGGTGTTGGAGGAGTGTGCATAGTTTGTAGGGGCTAGCAATTGGAGTTTGAAGCTGTGCTACAATGTAATTATCAATTGACCGGTTAGCCCTTTCCATCTCCAAGTCTATAAGAAACTGTGGATTGTGGACAGTAGAGTCAACTGCCCTTTCGGATTTGGTGTCAAACAATGATAGTTCAAACTGCTCATCAAAATATAGCTCTTCGAGATATTCAAAAATGTCAGGGCATGAATGGGATTTGAACACGGGAAATATAGAGCTCTCTTGACGACGAATTCTTGAAATCAAATTGGGATTTTCGTAGATGTGCGGAGGATCTGGATCAAGATTAGCTCTGGTATATCTTCTAGAAGCCAATGTGCTATTGAGAAAAATCAAAGGACACAACCAACTTACTCAGCCTATCAAATCCTAAGCTTATCATCCGGAAGCCTAGAATTATGAATAAGTAAGGGGAGTAATTTGTCCCCAGCGGAGTCGCCACTATGTTAGCACCTAAATCCGCCTTAGGCTGAAGGAAGGCGAAATTCAGGGTAACCACAAACCACGCTCAGTCTGGTAGCTAGCCCTACCAGAACAGGAGAGGGTTCTCTCCGAGTCACGCTCAGTAAATAGATAAATGATATGACCTGAGATGACTTACAGTGAGATATTGAATTTAGGCTAGTAAACAAATATGGATACAAGAAAACCAATTTTTTATGAATGACTGGGTTTCTGGGATGTATGGGACCAACGAACAACAATGAGAAGAGAATTTAACACAAAAGCACAGATTACTTCATGAGGCAAGACAGGCAGAAAGTCTAGCAATTAAATTTGAAGTAATACGGAACGGAACAATTGTTTAGGAGGGTGAAAAGGGCATAAACACATGAATCCTTTTCAACAGAAGAAGAACACATACGTGAAACTTTCCCACAGGCAGAGCAATAAATATGAATTCTATCTTATCTTACATAGAAAATTTCACTGGAAATGAAGATGAAATGAACTGTGAAACATAACGAAATACATATGAAACATAAAGAGACACATTTGCTAAACTCACAACCACATGAATCTCAGTGAATAGAGCTGTTGCCTTCATTAATCCTCTGTCAAAATATACATGAAGACTGAGTTTCTCTCCCACAGTCCCCAGAATTACAAGCCAACCAACCCTTTGCAAATGGTTTGCATACAATAAATAGACTATGCCATGAGGAAATAGAATGACCAAGAGTTGGGGAGTTTCTCAAATCATTACAAAATGGAGATGGAAAGCCAACCATTAGCTACAGGTACAGTGTTACAAAACTGACAAATGGCTTGGGTGACTGTTTTCCTTCCTTTGCCACTTGGATAGAAGCCAAACTCTTGAAAATTTTCCTTAGTTGCTGAAAAATGTGAAATGTAGATGAGCGGGCCCACTTGGAGAAAGTCGCGAACCGGAAGTGATTTGGCCTTTTTCTCTATATGCGCCATGCCCAATTCTATATGTGTTGTGCCACTTTGGAGGATATTTTTAGGTACCTACAAGAGTCCAAAATGTGCCCAAGTGTACTTGCTGGAAAGCCTGTCCTGTCTACTTTCCAACCCAAGTGGAATTTCTGAATTTGGTGCTCATTTGCCCCTCCAAATCTTCATTCTCCCAAGACTGCTTCCTGTGGTCAAATAGGGGTAGAGGGTCCTTTTTTGAGTGTTTTTGACCTCCTGGAGACTCAAATCATGCCCAAATTTCTTGTCCATGCACCAGTAGTCATGATTTTGCATGTTGAATCCAAAAATGCAAACCATTTGCAATTTGGAGCTCCCAATCCTAAGCACCGCGCCACAGGGAGAAAAAACCTATGTTGTGACCAAAAATTTGCCATGTGACCAAAATTGCCCCAAATTTCTTGAAATTTGGGCCGGAGGTTCTCTAAGAGGTGCTATGCTGGGCCACAGAGGCTTTAGCCAAGATTCGAAGCCGATATTTCTCCTTTTGCCTCTTTTGCCTCTTTGTCGCTCTACTCAATTTTGCCTTCAAGCTCCTTATCCAAGCCTTTGAACTCATGTTCCGTGCCCTGTAATGATAAACCATCCACCTCAATATGGTTTTGTCCCTGTCATCCTTCTCTAGCAGTCTCTCAAGGTGGATGTTGATGCACTCAAGCCAAGACTCACAATCATTGTTAATCTCTTGCTCTAATGGAGTGAGCTCAATCCTCCTATGCTGGGTAGCTTGGAGATTCTCACAGATGCTTTTGCAACTCCATGATCTCATGCTGATCCTCAAGCTATTGTTTCCTCTAGTCCAAATACTTGATAATCCATTTGGCCCTCTCCAATCTGAGTGACAAGTCTTATATCTCTGTTTTCTGCTCCTGGATGGTCATCCTAAGTTTGGCACTCTCCACATCTACATCATCATCTCGAATGAGGATGAAGTCGGCCTGTTGTTCACTTGATGGCCCCTCGTCATGCATGGGCCTCTTGCCCTTGTCCTGTACCTGTTTTGTCGATGTCGGAAGTGAGGCCCCTTCCACCCCTGGTGGAGATAACACTCGCTTTGCTACTACAAACAAATGTCTACTGCCTCTCTGATATGTGATGAATACTGGCATAGTAGTGGTCTCATGCTACTCATACTGATGAGAAGGACCACCTATCTCATGCTCAACCTTCGATAATACCTGTGAAGTGTTGAAGAGGTCACGGGAGATGAAGTCATCCCATGTAATGCCCTACAATCCCAACTGATGATCCACCAAAATCCGGATAAGAGAAAAGTGATAAACACTGTTAAGTTGCTGCTGAGGGGTCTTGTGCTGCATGAAGGTGTTCATCCTCTCTATGTTCCTATAAATGAAATATGGGATGTTCATCATCCGTACCCTGGTAAAGTGCATGAGTAACCTGATGTGATAGGAATATAGACGAGATAACCTCCCGTCACAGTTGAAATACTTCATGATCAACTTCATGAGTGGAGCATATTCATTCTTCAAATATCTAAATGGAAAGACTCTTGTGAGCTGCCTCAAGAAACTGGCCTTAATGTAAGGCTCATAATGTTGCCTATCCACCTTCTGTTTCTTGTGCCATTGTTCCCCAACATTTGGTATGCTGGTTGCTAATGAGATAGCTTCGGGTGTCAAAGTGAAGGTGACCCCGACCAAGATAGAGTGACCTCCATGTAGGTGAAGCACAAAAAGACGGGCCAACTCATGATGAAATCAAACATTAGCCACCCTTTGACAAAATTCAAAACATGATAGATGCTCGAAGCATGACATAGCAAGAGGGCAGGCCTGCAATTCAGTGAGGGTGGTTGGCTCATCCCTAACATGTTTTCCACTCTTGTGATGTCTCTTGGGAGCCTATTCTTCCGAGGATGAATCACTTTGTGTCTCCATCTCATACTCTGATGAATGCTCAGATGCCATGACTGCTGTGTGTACTTACTTGGGCTGCCCTTCGATGATGGTATGAAACTAGGTGTTGTTGTGATATCTGCCACCAAGGGAAATAGTGCAAAAAGGGAGTGTTAGGAGGGGAAAAATATGATGGGAATAGGGATTATGGGGAGAATTTTTGTTTAGGGATATGTAGGAGGGTTTGGGGATTTGATAAGGAAGGGATTTTGGGGTTTTGATAAGGTAGGGTTTTGGGGTTTTATAGTTGACAAATGAGTGGAGGGGATAGGGAATAGGGTAGGAATGTTTTAGGGTAGGGAGAATAGGGAAAAATGGGATAGGGGAGATAGGAAAGAATGGGATAGGGGGGAAGGGAAAAAATGGAGAAAAGGGGAAAAAATGAGAGGGAGGAAGAACCTTGGCATCCACACACAAGTTTGGCAACCCTAGCAACAATGGATTTGATGTTTTCTAGTGATTGGTTTTATAAGTTCTTGTTGCAACTATAAATGGCCATGAACCACCATAACCTTCACAAAAATTTGATGAGCAAGCCAAGAGACAGACCCTACCTGGCGATTAGAAGGAATTCCAAAAAATTTGATGCAATTGGGAACAATTTCGGGTCTCTGTGGGTGGGCACCGCGCAACAAACCCAGTGCGCCGCGCTCTTTATATGCGTCGCGCCCTTGTAATTTTTCCATTGCGGGGTCGCGCTCTGTGCACCGCGCCCTCTATGTGCGCTGCGCCCCTCTGTGTCTGCACCGCGCTCCTGAAAATGACTCCAACTTCACTCCCAATGCGTGCTTTTCTCTCTCAATGCTTTGTTATGTTTCTCTATGACCTTGATTTGCACAATGACTTTGATTTTTGTGGAAACTTGTATATAAAGGCATTTGGAGTCATGGGTTTAATTTTTTCTTCTCCAAAACCCACTTTGCTACTGTTTCATTTTGGCTCTTTTCACTGACTTAATGCAACACTGAATTTCACTTTTTCCTTTGCATTTTTAGCTAGAATGATGAAATTTTCTGCACTTTTTGCAGGGGTTGCATGATAGGGCATTTGGCCACGGAAACCATGACTGCACCTGAAAAAATCAACTGGCGAATTTTTTGAAAATTGTCACAAATGACACACTGTTTGACTTTTCTTCAAAACAGAGTTTTGAAGAACAGTCGAAGTCTGTCAACATGACGATGAAACTCTCTGAATCATAAATTTGTAAGGGCCTCCCTCTGGCCTGCATGGCTTTATTGGACAAGTTTGAAGACCAATTTATCTGATCCCTATACCTAATGACTGAAAATGACTCTTGTCCATTAAGGATCGAACATTGAGTGTCATGGACCTTAGTGAACACTGACAAAAGACCTAAGCCAGCAGGTGCCAGACATGAG
The DNA here is from genome assembly GCA_000404065.3 of Pinus taeda. NCBI lineage: Eukaryota > Viridiplantae > Streptophyta > Pinopsida > Pinales > Pinaceae > Pinus > Pinus taeda. Next base: position 22,428 of record APFE030629279.1, read on the forward strand.
GGGAACTGACTAATCAAGACCTTTCCGTCAGTTTATGGCATGACCCTAGCGGAATGCAGCTGGAATGAATGGAGCGAGACACCTAAAAATGAAATGCATAAAGAGTTTTGATCTCTGACGGAGGACTGACAAGACCGACTCTAATAGGTGCTTTAATGATTGGGGTCTTAGTTTGAAATATTTTGAAAAGTGGCCCTAGAGAGTTTTAGGGGTGGTGGATTCTTGTTGGTGGTGGTAAGAGAACTTTGTACAAGAATTTTTTGATTAATAGAAGTTTCAAAGCAATGCAACAACAACAGGGTGGTTTTTCTCCTCTTGAGGGTTTCCACCAGAAATACTTGTGTCTCATTGTGCATGCTTGTGTTGATTATTTTCATGGTTTTTATGTGCCAATTTTATACTATTTTTATATTCAAATCTACTGATGTTATTAATGTACATTTCTCTTTAGTAAACCAACAAAAAGAAATTAAAAATATGTATGGGTTATCACTACTAATTAAATCCCCCCCCCCAAGTAGTGATCTACATTTCTAACAAGTGGTATTAGAGTTGGTTCTCTTTAATGTAGCTTGATCGCTCGAGAGTAGATCATGGAATTATGGCCAAAAACAAGAAGAAGTAGTCTTAGAAAAGGAAAGGAAACAAACACACGAGAAATACTTCAGATATAGAAGAACTCCTCTTCTTGCTAATAAAGGATGCATATAGAAATCACAAATATATATCATGTAATGAATTTTGCATTAATTGTATTTTCCATGGTTATTACACATCTAGATGCCCATTTCCTTGTATTTACAATGACAATGACATACTTAAGAATATTGATCTAGATGATGATAAGTTGTCATTTGAAGTTGATTCTCCAAGTGTAAAGCCAACTGATAGATAGATGGACAAATCAAGATCAGAAAGTTTTGAAGATGAAAATTAGAGAAAAATTGTTGCACTTGAAGCTGAGATTAAGAGGCTTATAGCTAAAAACATGTAGAAATTATGATGTTGATTTGCAACTTCTCATGAAGCTTTAATCAAAATCACAAGACACAAACCTACTCTACTGCTCTATGGACATTAATTCACAATTTAAAACAAAAATCTCAGACATGCAAAAAGAAATCACACATGAAAATAGTATTTTTCTCGGGGAAAGAAAACTACTAAAAACCCCAATGCTTGTTTGCATTAATATGATGAATAGAGATGTATTACAATTTCTTTTCTCAACTGAGCACAACCTGCAAGTGCATAGCCTATCTCTCTGCTCACTGAGAAGCTTTGACCCAGACTTAGTCAATTTATGCCTCTGCTTGAGCCTCTATTTTCTTCCGTAATTCCTGAGGAAATAAGCCCCTATTAATTAGGAATTTCCTCCAAAATGCTTGTGCAATTCCTCAGGGTTGATCACCTAAACTCATGCAACACCTGTATACTCAACTAGTTTACAATTGTTGGTTAACTACCTTGGAAGCTCCACCATAGCTAGGCAACTCATATTCTTTGCATGCATGAGATAATTATTAGCTGATTGATCAGTTAACTAGATGATCTCTGAGTTAGACTGATGTCCCACTACTTAACTGACCACCAACTAGTTCTATTAACAATTAGAACTATTTTAACTGATTACAACTGAAATTAACTCAACCTAGGCTCCTAAAACCTAAGAATCACGACATACAACTGAACTTCATGCCCTCAACTCAAATTAACTGAGCTATACTCCTATTTTTTAGGAATCAACATAAGCAAACTGAAATTCAACTCATTAACTCGAATTGAGTGTTCTTAACTAAGTGACAAGAGCCATGTCACCTCAATTAACTCTAATTTGTATGCTGATGTGGAATTTTGAATTTCCTTAATTTGATTAAGGCAAAAATAAAAATTGAGACTTTCTTGCTGCATTTTCAACACTCCCTCTCAGTAAGAAATGGATTATCAACCACCCTTGTACTGCACATATGGAATGCACTGCATGCAACACCTATTACTGTTGCTACTGCAACTGAGAAGCATCCAAAAAACAAAATGAATCAACTGTGTCTGCAACTGTCTACTGGGAAAACAATGTTGTTGCTGACTTTACTACTGAGTCTTCTGCTTTGCTATCAACACTACTTTTCACTCCCTAGTATCTGATTGAAACTGATCCTCTTGCTACTGAATAATATGGGCCCTCGTAGTAAGGTAGTGATCCATGAGGAGAATGCCTCAATGGACCCTGCCCAAATTTCTGCAACTCTTGGACTAAGGATCTACATCACTCCACCTCACTCCTAGAGGTATAGCTGCATGTGCTCCCTCTGCCCACTTGGCTCGAACTATCCCTTTATTGGCAATATTTTATTTAGTGGATGTCTCCACACTTCATTCTCTTTGCCTCTCCATTTGTGGCTGCTCCACAACTTCCTGAGGTTGCATGTTGAGAGGTAAATCATGCTCCCTCTCAACCACCACATCTCTAGTATATTCCTTGATCCTCAAGGCTTTGCATGCATTTTCTACCTTAAGTGCATATGATTTCTTGACTCAAACCCCAATCTGCTTCACCTACCCCGTGGTTATGTGTCTCTCGAATGCCTTTCCTTTGCTGAAGATCACATCATAACCGCAATCTTCTAAAATTGCAACGGAGACAAGATTATTCTTTGGAGTTGAAACAAACGTCACATCCTTGAGTATGAGTGATCAAGGTGGCCCCATAAACACTTAGTGATCAAAGAGGGCTTAGGAAATGCTAAAAAATAAGATTTCTTGGATTGTGGTGAAAATAGGGTCAAATTGAATATCTCGTTGCAATATTTCCAATGACGCAATTGACACCTCAATATGAGTTCGTATGTGAAAGTTACGACCAGTCAAAGTTTTGGTCAACTAGGCCCATTGGCTAAAGTTAGCAGATCACCAACTAAATTTGGGGCTCAACTAAATTTGGCGGAGCTGCTAAATTTGGCAGAAATTAACAAGTCAACAAATTGGCACTTTACGACGATGGTTTTTGGTGGATGAATGTGATGAAATTGTCGCCTACTTAATTTTGTTGGTTAGCCTAAAAAATCGGTCGATTGGTTTTTATCAATTTGTTTAGAAAAAATATTTAAAAAATAAGGGTGACGGGCTACCACCTCCGCCACCCCACTCCATAATATATATCACACACACACACACACACCACACCACACAGATATTATATTATATATATATATTATATTATATATATAATATATATATATATATATATATATATATATATATATATATATATAATTATATATATATATATATATATATATATATTATATATATATATATTTGTGACTGTAGGGCGATGACCGACCAAAATGACTAACCAATTTGAGGGGCCGACGGGATTTGAACCTACCCGACCTGTCGGTTGGCCCCATCCAAATGGAGACAAACTATTTTAAATAATAAAAACAATACTTCGACAAAAAACTAATGGGGGAGGCCTGCGGGTTTGACCTTGAGACCTCCGCCCTCCAATATGCTTGCTAATTGTGTTGCCAGTGGGACTGACTTTGAAACCATCACCCAAGTTCTTTTATTTAAACCCGATATTTTACCATTCGAGCCGAATGAATGAAATACGAGTGTAGAACCGTGAACATAACTGCACCTAGGAGGGGCATGAATTTCAAGGGAATATTACAAGGAATATTCTTATGCAAAATCACTGAGGAATCTTTAGATTCCGTTTGGGCCAAAATTTCACAGCGTCAGATTCATGACAAGTTTATACTCAAACAAACTAGAATTTCACCACGAGCCTGATGACACAATCAATTTTAGGATCTGAGCAACATAATTTTAGTAATCTTGTAGAACAAAATCTTTATGGTATCTTAAGGAATCTTTGAGATTCCCTGGGGGCCCGAAATTGACAGTTTCAAAACTAGGCCGACTTTATACTCATTCTTCTCAGTTTTTCGCGAGGAACATGATGGTTTGATCATATTCTTCATCTAAGCAGTTGAATTCTAGTCAAACCATGAGAAGGAATCTTTGGGATGTCCAGGGGTCTAGATTTTGACCAAAGAAGAAAGTGGTCGAGTTTACAATATTTTTCATGATTTTTCGCCATGAATTCAACGATGCAATCCATTTCTTTAGAAGAGGTGTGCATTTTTAGGCCATCCCTTGAAGTGTAGGTATAAGGTGTCTTTTGTACATGCATTTAATTTGATTTCGCTGAAGATTAATAAAAGATGCCTCCCCACATTGAGCAGGGCCGGAAGATGTAACCCACACTTAGTTAACTCCATTATCAACTTGTTTGTGTCTTTTCTTCTTATGGTTGTCATTTATTTCCATTTTTTTTTATGTGTATATATATTATGGTTACATGCCCTTTTAAATGTAATTTTGTATGCATCTTTGAAGTGGAAAGATCCAGATCAAGTTTGGTATCAGAGCGGGTCTTCTGTTGATATGAATTTTAAGTGTATGATAACCATGGAAAAGCTCCAAAGAGGTGAAGGAAAACTTAATTCCTTTGATCCAGAAATGAGGCATGTAGCACGAAGAGGGAAAATGGCAGATGAAGATGCTCGGTTGGAGGAAGAGCGAAATTATTGCAAGGCCTTCTATGCCATGACAGAAAAAGTGGACAAATTGTTTGTAGAGTATGAGAAGACAATGGCAAAGACAGAGAAGAAGGAAGGACCAGATGATCATGCATCGATGAACCATGAAGGAGAAGGAGAAGAGCCTCCTAAACCTCCCTCTCCATCTTCCAATGAGATATATTTTTCTTCCTCTTCTCGTCGTTCTAGAGGTAGAAAAACTCATAAAAAGCCCTTTTTCAATCTAGATGTCAAGTTTGATTTGCTTGTGTTTAGTGGAGAATCTAATGAAGAAAATCTAGATAACTGGATCAGACAGGTTGAAGTACATTTTTGCATACAATGAATCAAAGAGGATGAAGCCAAGATCCAGCTAGGATCCCTTCGATTGAGTGGAACTTCTCTCGTCTGGTGCGAAGGAAAACTGTAGAAAGGTGGTAAGAGTAGTCATAAACTTCTTTCATATTGGTCTGAGTTTGTTTATGCTTTAAGAGGACAATTTTACCCATTGGGTTACAGATAGAAGGCCATGATGGAATGAAAACATTTGAAACAAATTAAAGGTCGAAATTGTTATAATTTTACAGAGAAGTTTAGGAAATAAGCATTAGCATTGAATGTTCCATTAGACTCTCCTAAAACATTGATGAAATACATTGACTCATTGCATGGTCATTTGCGTTATTCATTGCTATTAGTTGAACCCAAGACTCTTGATGAAGCTAGTTTGAAGGTTCTACATCTTGAAAGTATGGGGAAGCATAAGCAGGATGATCACCCAAAAGAGGGAAACAACAACTAAGAGAAAAAAAGCAACTCCCTCTTGTACTCATTGTAAGAAAGAAGGGCACGATGAGGAACATTGCTGGAAACTACATCTGAAATTGAGGCCAAAGAGGAATGGTAGGAAGGGGAATCAGAAGATAGTTGCAACTATGCAACAAGTCTAAGAATATGAATCAAAGGATGATGAGAAGATCATAGTTGCAGGATTTTCCGGTGTTGGACCAATTGATCTGGGATCAGAATCATGTGATGAAACGAAGATTGCAACTCTTGGGATTGCAGAATATGAACCTATCATCTTCAGTTTTGATTCAGGTGATGAGGCAAAGGTTTATCAAATTTTGTGCCAAAAATGAGGAGGGCACCAAACACTGCTTGGCTCCAAGAACTTGAAGAGATCAACCAAAGCATTCAGGCAAAGAATGCAGAACTAAGGAGACTCCTACAAAAGAAGAGGAGGAGAAACAAAGGTTGCAACATCAGTTACAAGCTAAGGATGAGGCCTTTGAAAAGTTGCAACATAACAAGCTTGAGGTAAAAAGTGATTCTTCATTTTCATGTTCTTTTTATGATGATGATTTCACTACTTTTGAGAAACATACTACAGAAATTGGAACAAAATTGATGAAGAAGATGGGGTATCAAGGGAAGGGCCTCGACATTAATGGCCAAGACATTGTGAATCCCATCAAAGTGGAGGAATTGTCTCGTTATGCAGGACTTAGGTATGTCAGAAAAGAGGTTGGATAATTCTCCAAGACAACTAGTGACTAACCAATGTCAAATGATGGGAGCACCTCATCACATTCTGGTGATAGTTAGGATTCCACGAGCACTTATCAAAGGCGCACTAGGAATAAGCATTCCAAGACAGCATAGAAAGTTTGGAGGATAAAGAATCATTGTATTCATTGCAAAAAGGATGGAAATTATAGAGCCACATGTCAGATACTTCATGACCAGAAAGCACCTATGACGGAACCTGTTGGTGAAGATGTTCAACAAGCAAATCAACCACAGGGAGATGACCCATTCACTTTGTTGAGTTAGAGATGGTTTTATTAGATATAGTAGCATTTCGTGGTAATATTATTGTAAATCATATGTTGTGAAATCATTATAAAAGTGATGATGTGTTTTACATCACTTATTAAAGAAACATGATGATGTTTTAGCCTCATTTTGTTGATAGATGGGGTATTGGTTTCTATTATGATGTACACTTGACCAAAGAGTGTGTGTTATAAACTCTTGGAAAGTATGGGGATTCTTGGGTCATTATTGGTCATGTAATTAAACATGTAGTTTGCAAATATTGTACTAAAGGTTTGCAAAGGATGCAGGTGTCAATTCATCACTTATGGCTCCGAAGAAAAAAGGTGAAGGAGAATGAAGTGTGGCATCTCAGGGAACTTGTTGTGCAGACAAGGAAACACAATAGATTTCAGATTATGTTCATGCTTTTGCATGACCAAAATCTCCTCAGTGGGGAGGAATGATTTAGGCGGCTCCAAAAACACTCAGTGATCAAAGGTGGCTCAAGAAAGGCTAAAAAATAAAAGTTCTTGGATTTTAGTGAAAATAGGGCTAGATTGAAAATATCGTTGCAATATTTCCAAAAACGCAAACGACACCTCAATCTAATTTCGTATGTGAAAGTTATGACCAATCAAAGTGTTGGTCAAATAGGCCCATTGACTAAAGTTAGCAGAGTGACAAATAAATTTGGGGCCTGACTAAATTTGGTTGAGCCGCTAAATTTGAAAAAAATTAACAAGGCAAGAAATTGAAACTTTACAATAATGGTTTATGGCGGATAGATATGGCGAAATTGTCACCTACTTAATTTTGTCGGTTACCCCAAAAAATCGATCGATTGGTTTTTATTAATTTGTTTAGTAAAAAAATATATTTAAAAAGTAGGGGTGACCAACCACCACCCCCACCACCCCACTCCATCATATATATCACATATATATATTTGTGGCCGTAGGGCAATGACTGACCAAAATGGACAACCAAATTTGAGGGGCCGACGGATTTGAACCTACTCGGCCTGCCCACGAGCGACCCCATCCAAATGACGCCAAACTATTTTAAATAATAAAAACAAAAATCCACCAATAGTTAACAGGGGACACCCATGAGTTTGACCCTAGGACCTTGACCCTTTAAATATGTTCGCCAACCGTGTTGCCAGCGGGACTAGCTTTGAAACTACCACCCAAGTTCTTTTATTTAAACCTGAGATTTTACCATTCACACCAAACGGAGGAACCATAAGTGTAGAACCGTGGGCAGAACTGCACCCAGGAGGAGCACAATTTTTGAGGGAATATTCTGCCAATGAATATTCCAAGGAATATTCTTATGCATAATTAGTGAGGAGTCTTTAGACTCCGTTAGGGCCAAAATTTCACAGTGTTAGATTCATGGCAAGTTTATACTCAAATGAACTAGAATTTTGCCAAGAGTTCGATGACGTGATACATTTTCTTATTTGAGCAGCGAAATTTCAGTTAGCCTCTAGAACATAATCTTTATGGAATCTTGAGGAATCTTTGAGATTCCCTAAGGGCCCGAAATTAACAGTTTCAAAACCAGGCTGACTTTATACTCATTTTTTTTAGTTTTTCGCAAGGAACATCATGATGTGATAAGATTCTTCATATGACCAGCTGAATTCCAGTCAACCCATGAGAAGGAATATTTAGGGAATCTTTGGGATCCCCGGGGGTCTAGATTTTGACCAAAGTATAAAGGCGTCAAGTTTACAGTCATTTTTCACGATTTTCCACCAGGAATTCAACAATGCATTCCATTTCTTCAGTAGAGGTGTGCATTTTCAGGCCGTCCCCAAAAGTGGAGGTATAAGGTGTCTTTTGTACATGCATGTAATTTGATTTTGCTAAAGATTAATAAAAGAGGCCTCCCCATATTGAGCAGGGCTCAAAGACATAACCCACACTGGGCAAACTCTGTTATCAACTTGTTTGTGTCTTTGATTCTCATAGTTCTTGTTTATATCTACTTCATTTATGTGTATGCATCTTATGGTTACATGTCCTTTTCAATGCAATTCTATATGCATATTTGAAGTGAAAAGATCCAAATGACTAAGAGGGGAGCCCAACTCCCTCTGAAAGGTGACTGTACCAATCCCTGTCACATTGTACATTCCTTTGTCTCCAAACTCAATGTTCATATGAAGATCTTTCTCCTCAAATTCACTGAAAAATTCTCTATTCCCCGTCTTGTGGAACGAGGCACCACTGTTCAAGTACTACATGCTACCCATTACTGTGCTTGCCATGCATGTGATGAGAGTGAAGTCAAGCTCGAATCATGAAGAAAAAGCTTCACTTGTTGCTGCTACTTCAAACTCCTTAATTGACTTCTTATGTGGACATTTCGTGGCATAGTGCCCGAATTCATGATAGTGAAAGCACTTGATTTGGAAAAGTATTTCTTCTTTCCCTCTTGGATGGAATTAGCCTCACCTTGGGACTTATTCCCCTTGGCCTTCCTTCCTTTGTTTACTAATGAAAAGTCCTCTTCCTCTTCTTTGGATGAGGTCCCATCTCTGGTATTTCGCCTTATTTCCTCTTGTACCAAGTCAGACCATAAGCGCTTCCAATTTGGTAGTTTCTCCCTCCCATTCACATAATCTTGGTAGTTGTGCTAGCTCTTGGGAAGTCCTATAAGGGTTAGTCTTACCAAATGATCTTCTCCTACAGTAACACCAACTTGACCAAGTTCATCATTACATTGTGTGAACCTGCTCAGGTATCGCGGAATAGTCTCGTTCTTCTGCATCTTGATATTTCAAAGTTTCTCCTTAAGTTCCATCTTCCTATGGTCACTACTATTCTGGAACAGTTTTGTCAATGCTTGACACATTGCATACAAAGTCTCTTTCCCATGGATATTTGAGACAATATGGTCTCGTAATCCCTTCAATATGATTCTCCTCACCTTGGATACACACTTCTTCCATTTTGCTAGATCCGTAGCATCAAATGTTGCTCGTTTCAGAATATCATTATCAATGAATTCCTTCAACCCATTATCTTCTAGTACTGCCTCCATGCGGTCCTTCCATGCAACATAATTCGAGCTTCCCTCAAGGGCTTACTGCTATGGGGTAAAATGCACGGGATGAAAACTACCCTCGAAAGTCTTCCTGGGACCTTCGACAGACCGTAAGGTTATCTGCAAAAGCTACCTATTACACACATGTTCACCTATCATGCATATATTGAAAGAGCATGGAAAGAGGATCACCTTTGGTTCTTTCTAGATTCGCTTGAGGATCTCCGTGTGGTAAGAAGAACTCCTCTTAACCGACTCCAAGACGATTCCTGCACAAAAGAACAAAGCAAACCAATCACAACATACACTTCTGAAAATTAATGCAAGAATCCATAACAAACATGTATAAATGTATAACTTATCTACTCAACAAAACAAGCATCAGAATGAACAAATGAATGCACAATATCACTGACACTTTGGAGTAGGGAACACAATCGCAGTCCTATATTCAGAATGAAATAGTGATTACAACAACCTTGTTGCATCAACCTTCCTTATCCCTTCTTCCTCTCTCTCTCTCCTTCTTTCAGCTAGCTCCTTCAAGAATATGACAGTTTCACAATAGCACTATGGGCTATCCTTCTAAATGCTCTGACCCTTTTGCAATGGCGCTCTTGTTGCTTATGTAACAACCGATTTAGGGCTGCCAAATTCCACCTGTAGTTCATTATGGAAAAAACCATGAACCTGCCCTGTTTACAAGCTTTTTCCCATTTGCCTCTGTTCCCGCAATAGAATTTCTCCAAATATCTTGATTTTTGGAGTTTCCTTGCTTTTCTTACATAAATGGATTTAATATCTAGATATTTATTGGCAGATTCGTTGGCAAAACCCTTTGAACATCACTTAAGTTCACTAACGCTCCCCCTGGTATAACAAGCAGAGTTAGCAGGTTGACTAACGCTCCTTTATGTTTGGTAACAAGCTTTATAAAGTAGGTTGTCAGTGTATAGGGAGTGTTAGTGTGGATTTTGGGCCTGCAATTGTGGTCATGGATCTAGTCATCTTGTCTTTCTCCTCTGAGTTGATTAGGAGGTTGATTTTTCCTATAACAGATGCCCCCTAAAGTATGGGATCAGAGGCAGAGACGATGGCCGAAATAATTTATGACAAAATACTATAATTCGATGTCAAAATCTTTGTAGAGAGAGAGAGAAGTTTCGGGCGATAAGGAAAACCTGATACAACAAAAGTACATATATATAAGCTGCTAAAATCATGTCTTGAGTCGAGCATTCCCATGCTCAGTAGCTATGTCAAACTAACTTTCTCCTCGGAGATATAACAATGCTGGCCGCTAATATGGCACAGGGCAGATCTAGTGTCATAATAGATTATCTTGAAATAGCTGTCTCCAAAGAACAATATTGCAGCTTGGGAGAGGAAACAAGCCTGAATGATGCAAGCCTCTACCCACGGTCTTGATTCCCGCTTCACCAAACAACATAGATCGGTACATGTGATAAAATGAGTTGATGTCGAACATGCACAAAATCATCTGATTACCAGCCAATATTGGAGACTGTTAACAAATGCGAGGAAGGCCACCGATAATGGTGATGATCTCCAAATATGCACAGTGCAAACTAGCGAGTGTGAAAGATTTTTTGTCGTTGAACACCTGTAGAATCGCTTAACCAGGAGCCCATAGTGAAAACCGGTGATCAAGCACAAGGCAACCTGCCACTAATGTCTGCAAGCACCAAGGCACTGAATGTGTTTCTGGGTTACCTTCTGTTGTGGCCACCAACAACCCCCCTCTTTGTTTGATATTAGCAATAACACCAAGCAAATGGGGACCCTTAATAAAAAATCCAAACAAACATTTTATGAAAATTTTTGTATTCAACTCCTTAAAACTTTATCGCATCGCAAAAAGAGAATGAAACGTTTTCTTATGAGCATAATAAACTGCGAAGAAGTGACACGAAATTCATCGCATCGCATTCATTATGAAGCGCTCCTAAATGAAAAAACTTAAGAAATCTCCGACAGCCGATATGCGATGTCGCATATCGCAACATCGCGTAAGCAGCACACAATGATCGAATGAATAAACGCGATCTGCGATCTGCGATAAATGCGATTTGTGAAAATTCGCGATCATGATTTTCTGCGATGACACATCTTGACGACGCGATCCGCGATGCTGCGATGCAAGTCGCAGAAATCACCCATCGCGAATTTTCCTCGGCGCAGTATTCAAGAAAAGCTGTCCGTAAACCAAAATTGGGTGCGCGCCTTAAAAGAAATTAATGATTGTATGCCAAAGTATTCAGGAAGGACAGTTTTGTGTTTTTCGAAGAGTCAGCTCGCTATGAGTGTCATGATTATGCATTCATAAGAGCTTAAAGATTTCATGTCAATCTTTATTATCATTACTCTTTTCCTTTGCGTAAACTATAAGACAGGAAATAACATGAAGGAATGTGCAAGAAACATCTAAGGAAAAGGAGAAAGCGTCAATGCTCGGAGAATAAAGAAGGAAAACGCACCAGAAAAGCCCGAAACAAAGAATGGAGGCAGTTTTCAATGCAGAAAATTGTTCAGAGAGTAAAGTCCCTAACTTTTTCAGTCATCCGCAAGGCCGGAAACCGAAATAGCAAAGGCAGAATCAGTTTGAGAGAAATTTGAGTTATTACCATGTATACACGCAGTGAATACACCCAACCAGAGGAAGATTCTCGAAAATATCTTCTAGTTTACCAGAAAGTGGTGCCAACGCTTGTTATTTCTATTTTTATAGCTCAAACGAAAGCGGAAGGCGACCAACCGACTCTTCCTAGGTGAATGTTGCATGCTTGCAACACTAAGGAGCAAATACAAAAATGGTTCAGAATTAGATTCAATTTTTAGAAATATTTTTGCTTTATCAGAAGGGTGGTCATTTAAAACCGTATCCTAAATTTATGTAATTAAGTTAATTAGTTAGCAGTATTTAAACCCTTCTCATGCATTTAGAGAAGGGTCCAGAAATTTGTCAAGAACTTGTCCTCGGAACATGCAC
>APFE030629279.1:35130-62794 GCA_000404065.3 Pinus taeda
TGAATGGATGGATCGAGATTTATTAATGTTTGCATTTGATGTCTGCTACTGATGTTGCACTTTTGTACTCTTAGTAGATGTTAGAACAAGTAGAGATAAATCGTTTTTGCTTGAAGCTTATGACTAGGATTAGTCATAAATGGTACTTTTATCTCTTGGCCATTTCTGCTTATATTCTTAAAGTGATATACAATTTTCAATTGTTTATATGTTATTGCATGAATGTATGAGTTACCATTTGGCACTTTTGTACGGTGGAACCATTTATTTATGTCTGATATATGAATAACTTATTATGCGATATGTTGTTCACAACTATTTTGCCTAACGTCTTATGCAAAGTGGTTTATCTTAATTGATTTCTATTCTTATAATAACTGAATGATCTTTATTACCAGTTGTTGTTTGAAATCTCTTTAGATCGCATAATAGAAGAAATACACCCCGGGTTAGCGTAGATTAGATGTGTTGTTTCTCATTAGATTATAATAGCATAGAGTTAGTTTAAAAGCCTGAATTAAATTAGCTTTAAGTACTCTTAGATCAGCATCATCCAACTCTGCACACACACACACACCCTTAGATTGGGAAACTGGTACCATTATCCCCAGTCGGACCCGCTATACCAAACGGATAAGGAGCTGCCAACCAAGGTCCGGACCGGGTGGGTATCCCCCTTGTTGTCGACCCGATTTTCGGGGCTTCAACACCTTCCTAGATAGAGTGTTGAAGTCGATAGGAAGGAACCTGTCGAAAGGTAGGCAATGACGTGTCCTACATCAGTCGACACAAAACCGTACAAGGATGATTTTGTTTTTTGAAGAATCTTTTGAGCTTTCGGGTCTAAACAACGGAGGGCATGATGAAAGGATATGTAGGGTTTAGTTGATAGAGGAAACAGATAGGGACCCTTGAACAATAGAAGGCATGACAACAGTTTTAACCAGACAACACTAGACTCATGAACACTACATAGTGTTGAAGATACGGAGATGCAATTACATCAGGGTATATAGGCTAATAACTCATAAGTTGGTAGGGTTCATATTAAGAGGCTATCAAAATGAAGGTTTATCTGAGGGAGTGCCATCTTCAAGGGAACGAATGCTGCCAAATCACGCTTTCAAATATAGGATATAGTTGTATTGTCCACTTTCCCCATCTGATTTTTTAATGAGTCCAGATGGGTAAACTCATCGATCTTTTTCATGTTCAAAGAGTCTGAAAATGATCACAAAAAAGAACGACTCTTTGCCTTATTTGATTAGTTTAATGAGTCCAGACAGGCAAACTCCTCGATTTTTTCATCTTTTAAGAGTTTGAAAAGTATCGTAAAAATAATGACTCTATATCTTGTTTGTGTATTTAAAGAGTCCAGACTAGACAACTCGGTGATCCTTTCATCTTTAGAGAGTCTGAAAAGATCGTAAAGAGAGACTCCATGGTGGTCCCTTTGTCATAGTTGTTAACCAGGTGCGACAAAAGGTTAATAGTATATCCGGATCGGTTAATTTTCTATATTTAATATATTGAACCCAGATAAAGAGAAACTTTTTTCCAATAGATGTCGACCTTATTTTGTTACAAGTATGAGGCAGCGGACTAAACTCGTGTTTTGTCGTGACACTTTAACGGGCTCAGTAACAAAAACTCGGGATTTTTCATTTTTTAGCGAGCAAGAAAAAGTACCTAAAAGAATGCTTGGGTCATCTTTAGCATGTTTAATGAGCAACAAGACACAGTTCGAGATTTTTTCAGTTTAAAGAGCGAGAAAAAAGTGCCTAAAAAGGATGCTCCGTTTGGTCTTTTTTAGTTTATGAGCTGGAACTAGATAAAAAAAGAGGTGCTCAGAGCATCATTCACATATATTTAACGAGTGAAAATGATGAAAAACTCGGGGATGTTTATATTGTTTAAAGAGCGATAAAATATCCCTAAAAGTGCTTTACGAAGTTGTGGTATATATGTTTAATGAGCCCTACTACAAAAACTCGGAGGTGTTTATATTTTTTAAAGAGCAATAAACTGTCTCTAAAAGTGCTTTGTCTATCGTTGCATAGATTTAACGAGCGCAACAACGAAAACTCGGGGATGTTTATATTTTTTAAAGAGCAATAAAATATCCCTAATAGTGCTCTATCTATCGTTGCATAGATTTAATGAGTGCAACGACAAAAACTCGGGGATGTTTATATTTTTTAAAGAGCAATAAAATATCCCTAAAAGTCCTCTAACCATCTTTGTAGTAGTTTAATGAGCCCAAAAAAGAATACTCGAGGTTTTTCAGATTAACGAGCAAGAAAAATACAATAAAAAGAACACTTGATCTTTCTCGATCTCATGCTTGAAATTAGAAGGGTCTATGCCATGGATTTACTCATAAGACCAAGGAAAAACATCGTGGAATTCCCTAAACAGGTAGCTGAAGCTCACAATTTCCTCAGGATTGTGATTGGATCCACTCTGTATGTTTTCCATGATGCCTGTCATGACAGAAATATCAGGGAGCAATGTTTGTGAAATATTGCCCTTGTTTCCTTCTGAGTCCAAAAGTTGGATAGTCGTATACGGTGAGGAAACGATTTCATGTGCATTAGGTGATAGTATTTGAAGAGGCATCTTGTCTGAATTAGATATCGAAACATGATGGTGCGAATCCTCCCAAGGTCACTCTTCTAACGCTGTGATCTCTCTAATAGCTTCGTCCATATGTAGGACTTGATTGAGTGGATCGAAATAAGGAGCAGTTATGGGAGGGGAAGTGGTACCGTTGGCCCAAACCAAAGTGACCGGAGATTTGGATGCAATTTGAATGGCTTCACAAGCCAATTTAGCTCGTGATAGTGGAATTTGTTCTCCGTATGTGTTAATGTCTGAAGGAGCTGAAAGGATCCATGGATCGGTCTGTTCATGAGGAATAGATGAAAGCATGTTGACCATCTGTGGAACCTTGGGCAACTGACGAGGGAAACAACCCATGAGGGAAGAAGCCTTCAATAGACCAGTACCGATACTGACGTAACTGTCAATTCCACCTCCTACTAGGGGTACGGAGCCACTTGGCAATGGTGAATAATCAGGGGTGCAAAAAGACAACTGATCTACTGTAATAACCTTTCCATCCAATGGAAATTGGATGATGCAAAAGACAGTAGATACGACAGCCGTCATGGCATATGTCCAACTGCGACCCAACAACAGATTATAGTTGAGTTTTCTGTCTACGACTTCTATGTCCACTGTTATGATTTTTCCAGCCAAAGTGATGGGAAAACTGGCTAGGTATCATTTTGGGATAAAGGTGTGGCCGTCAAAAGATTTTAGGGAGTTTGACGACAGGGATAGGGTTAGATAACCTAAGGCGAGCCAACATGAAGCTGACATGACGCAGGTTGAAGCACCTTCGTCAATGATAGTTATGTGTATACCTTTACCTTTCGTGGTGATATGCACCTAGAATGCAAGCTGGTGAGAAAGGGGAGGTTTACACTTGTCCATGTCAAAAATAGCAAGCATGGAATCTGTAGGTTCAATACCTCCAATATCCTAAAGCAAAGCTTTCCGTTGGGTGGGGCATGTTTGCAATACTTCGAGCATCGACATAGCCGATGGTGCTTGCGCCAAATACTCTACGATGTTGTAGTGTTGGGCGGCACGTGTAGATGTATTGTGCGTTGTGTGTCGAAGTGCCCATTTTGGGGGTCGAATTACAATGTCCTCAATCGACCTTTCGATATGAAAATCGTTGGGCGATGATGGGTTTTGACTTGAGGATGGTTCTGTTGCTAGAGTGACAGGAGCTCCATAAGATTTGGCTCTTGTGGTGAGATCTACCATTCCAAATATGTAAACGGCAGAAGATCCTTCTCCAGCTGAAGGATGTTGCCAACCATCGTTGCCCCCTGGCATGGGTTTCTGTTGGTTGGCAATAAGATTTTGTTGCTGTCGAGTGGGAAAAGGATTCCTAAGGATAGCGGGGGTCTTACCAGTATCCCTTTTGGCAAGGTAGTCTGTTCATTCCTGAAGCCGCGAACAACGCCAGGTTTCGTGGTCTTCAACACAAATTTTGCAAGGAAATCTGGTAGGTATATCCTTTTCATCAACAGTAGGTGCAGTGGCCTTCTGTTTTGGGTTGGGCTGCTTTAGTGACTACTCTTTTGAAGGAGCGGTCTTTTTCTTATTCTTCTTTTTCTTGCCACCAGATTTCTGTGTAGATTGCACAGATTTAATCGTAGTGGCAGGAAGAGCAGTCACTTTGGTAGAGGGGTCCACTGCCAGCTTGGCAACAGAACCACTAAGTTGTTTTACAGCAACCCCAGAGGTTACGCCGACGATCTCATCGGTGTGCGCTCCAGGGTGCTGAGTGGTGGGAGGATTGGGGTTACCGGGAGCATAGGGGATAATGTCGTAGAGAGTGCCAGACTATGAATAAATCAAATCTAAGTGTTGGGCACGACGTATGGATTGGTCCTCTGTGACTGCACTGCCTAGAGCGACATCTCTAGCGATTTGTGTGAGCAACGACTTACATAACCAGTCTGTTAAGAGAAAATCAGGGATGGGAGCTTTGACCAACCTCCGCCTACATCTCCATTCATGGATATGATCGGAGATGTGGGTGGCGGTATCCTGATGAAACGAAGTGAGGAGCTCCATCCCTGTCTCATAACGGATAGGTAACTGAAAGTGCTTTAGGAACTCCATCACTAAAGCGTATTCACTGACGCGCGTGGTAACTCAATATACCACTTTGCAGCATTGCCAGTGAGGGTGTGGAGAAAAGACGTAACTGGACACTGTCATCCACCATAGAGTTAGAAACACACCATAGATGGTAGGTGGTGATGTGAGTGCCCGGATCCTCCCCTTGTTTTCCGTCGAACTTACGAATGTTCGTCAGTATTTTATGCGGGATCAACGACCATTGTAAGTTGTGGTAGATGGGGTCGTTTGTCAACTTGTATAAGTCGGGAATATCCAATGTTGCCAAAAAAGGAAAATTGTTGGGTGCCCCCGACTCAGACCATGGTGATGATGGATGACCTGAGGAGCTTTGTGCTCCTCCCATCGTTTGGTTCCCCATGGTGTACATGGGTTGTGTGGTGTAGCAGTTTCTTTGCGGTACAGTGTTGTAGAGTGGGTTTCCATGAGGATTTTGATACTGGGGTATGAAGTTGCCCCCAGTATAAGCGGTGCCCCATTGACTCATCTTAGATTGTGAGTAGGGTGCCCCTATGGAGTGGGTGGGAATCCCTTGTGGATTCCCAATCAAAACAAAACTAACCATATGGATTTGATTGACAGAGGGAACACTCATGTCAATCAGCGACTGTCCATGCATGCCCGAGAACGACGAGGGAACTATGACATTCCCCGTCACCATGTGCATATTGGGAACCGCCCCAGAGATCTGAATCTGGGGGTTGGAACTATACATTGGCTGTCGACCTTGTTGTTGGTAAACTGGAATCGAGCCCATAGTGCCGTATTGAGTGTTGTATGGAGCAATATATGTGGCACTAGTCAAAGGTATGCTTTGTGGCACCATAGGAGTGGAACCTGGCATCTGTTGGGTTCCACTTATAGAGGGTGTTATGTGAGTTGCAGTACCTAGGACGAACGGGATTGCAGGATTCCACATTACTGGTGTTGTGATGACCGTCAATTGGGAAAGTGGTAGAAGACTCACTGTGTGTCTATAATTCCACAACCCTTGAGGTGTCGACTGAATAGATGGGAGAGTTCCTCCAACTGAAGAAGGAAGTACAGGTATGACAAGAGTAATGATAGGTTCTGATAGATCTATAAGTGAAGTGTTAAAATGAGGAAGAAATCCTTCCGTGAAGAAATCCTCCGGCAAACTAGAATCGTCGGTCATCCAGACAGATCCCGTGTGCGATTTAGGAGACTGATTCCTCGAAGATGAGGAATCTGAGTCAGTGGAACTCGGTGGATCCTCCACAATGAGTGGAGGAAGTCCTAACAATCATCTGGATTGACGATGAGGGCCGGATGTAGCCACAATGATTGTTAAGTTTTATCAGATAAATTTTAATGTGATATTGTTTAAGTCTCAAAAATGATAGCACTCAGGTACCTAAAAAGAAAAAATACATTAAATATGTCAACCAACAAACAGAAGGAAATTACCTCGTTTGATAAATACCGATTATTGGAGATGAAACCCAGTCTCTCAATGAGTAACAGAGAAGGATGGCCAAATGTATGGTTACGGTTACTTTTGAGCTTCGCCCAAACCTTATATTGATGGGTCAAGTACTCTCGTGAAGACGAGCACCCTCCCAAAAATTGAAGACAAAGTAGATCCGTTCGTTTGAGGTACCAGGACAACTCGTCCCAATCACCTTAGGTAAGTACCTAGAAGTTTTGGCCACTAGAGATACCTCAAATCACAGACATTACCAGGGGGGACATAGTCGTAGACAACATGTTGTGTGGGTAGGATACCTGAGTCCCCGACTCAGTGCCGAAATCCCCGAAGGGACCCCCAATACACAGAATGCCCAAAGGAGTAGTAAAAGAAGACGGGCTACCTTCAATTACAGGCTCCGTTATTAGTGGAGTGGTCCTGGCAATATGAGTGCAAAAGGATTTTTCACTCGTTAACAACACTAGTTTGATTTTCAACCTTGGGCAGTTGACTAACTTTGATTTTCAACCTTGGGCAATTGACTAACACTCTTATCCCAAGGTCCTAATATATCTAATGTTTGTTTGCTCAAAAAGAGTTAACTGGTTGATTTTAGTGTACTTGCTTATTTGTCTTCGGTGGGTGTGTTGACATATGAATATGATGAGACTCTCGACTCAATAAACCATGCAGAACAATGCTTTGATTTTTTTTTTCAATTTCTTATGCAAACAAGTCTTATTCTACACATGTATCATTTCACATATTGATGTATTTGTCAGTGCATCTAAAGCCATTCAACACTTTGCATAACCAAAAGTTTCTTTTCTCAATATTCCCTAACAACTATTGAACCAAAACAAATCATCCTACAACTATTTCGACAGAAGGAGATATACAGTTTATCAACTTTTATTTCAACAAAAATGACTTTTATGAGAGAAAAACTAAAACATTTTCTTAAAAAATAAATTTTAAGACACCAAATTTGTTAGCATGATACTGTTGCAGATCTTACTTTAGCCCCTGAGACAAGTTTCCCCCCCTTTTGGTCCACAAAATCTCTTGAAAAAAATGGAAATGGGTCACTAACGCTCTGTCTGTGTGTAAACAGAGCTTTAGTTTGGCCACTAACACTCTCTGTGCATAGTCAAAGAGCTTTATAAAGCTCTGTGTAGACCAACAACCTGCGTTAGTGAGGGAAATAGCTCAAAAAGTGGGCTTTTGGGATCGGTTTTTGAGGAGAAAGCAACTTTGCAGGATGCAACAAGGTAGATGGTGGATCAGAAAAGGATATGAAGAAGCGGGAAGCTCATAGAAGAAAGAGAAGATCTGAGAGGAGTCCAGGAAACCAGGAACTAAATGTATAGTCCCCAGTGGAGTCGCCAATTCAGCTATGGGGTAAAATGCACGGGATGAAAACTACCCGCAAAAGTCTTCCCGGGACCTTCGACAGACTGTAAGGTTATCTGCAAAAGCTACCTGTTACACACATGTTCATCTATCATGCATATATTGAAAGAGTATGGAAAGAGGATCACCTTTGGTTATTTCTAGATTCACTTGGGGATCTCCGTGCAGTAAGAGGAACTCCTCCTAACAGGCTCCAAGATGATTCCTGCACAAAAGAACAAAGCAAACCAATCGCAGCATACACTTCTGGAAATTAATGCAAGAATCCGTAACAAACATGTATAATTGTATAACTATCTACTCAACACAACAAGCATAAGAATGAACAAATGAATGCACAATATCACTGACACTTTGGAGTAGGGAACACAACCGTAGTCCTATATTCAGAATGAAAGAGTGATTACAACAACCTTGTTGCATCAGCCTTCCTTATCCCTTCTTCCTCTCTCTCTCTCTCCTTCTTTCAGCTAGCTCCTTCAAGAATATGACAGTTTCACAACAGCACTATGGGCTATCCTTCTAAATTCTCTGACCCTTTTGCAATGGCCCTCTCGTTGCTTATGTAGCAATTGATTTAGGGCTGCCAAAATCCACCTATAGTTCATTATGGTAAAAACCATGAACCTGCCCTATTTACAAGCTTTTTCCCATTTGCCTCTGTTCTCGGAATAGAATTTCTCCAAATATCTTGATTTTTGGAGTTTCCTTGCTTTTCTTGCATAAATATAGGTATTTAATATCTAGATATTTATTGGTAGATACATTGGCAAAACCTCTTTGAACATCACTTAAGTTCACTAATTCTCCCCCTGGTCTAACAAGCAGAGTTAGCAGGTTGACTAACCTCCTTTATGCTTGGTAACAAGATTTATAAAGCAGGTTGTCAGTGTATAGGGAGCGTTAGTGTGGATTCTGGGTCTGCAATTGTGGTCATGGATCCAGTCATCTTGTCTTTCTCCTCTGAGTTGATTAGGAGGTCAATTTGTCCTATAACACATACTTGAGCTTTAGTCCATTGGAAGCCATCTTCTTAGTCCTGAAGAAAACCTGGAACACTAATCGTCAAATTTGAACCTCCTACAATGAAAACTTTGAAATCTCTGCTCTACAATGATTCCAACTCCGTTATCATGTAGAAATTATGATGTAGATTTGCAACTGCTCATGAAGTCTTAATCAAAATCATAATACAAAAACCTAATCTACCTTTCTGTGGACATTAATTCACAATTTAAAACAAAAATCTTAGGCATGCAAATAGTATTTTTCTTAGGAAAAGAAAACTACTAAAAACCCCAATGCTTGCTTACATTAACATGATGAATATAGATGTATTACAATTACTTTTCTCAACTGAGAATAACCTACAAGTGCATAACCTATCTCTTTGCTTACTGAGATGCTCTGACCTAGACTTAGTCAATTTTTTCCTTTGCTTGAGCCCCTATTTGATTCCACAATTCCTAAGCAAATAAGCCCCTATTAATTAGGAATTTCCTCCAAAATGCTTGCGCAATTCCTTAGGGTTGATCCCCTGACCTCATGCAACACTTGTACACTCAACTAATTTACAACTGTTGGTTAATTTGCTTGAAAAATCCACCACAACTTGGAAACTCGTATTCTTTACATGCATGAGCTAATTATTAGTTGATTGATCAATTAACTAGATGATCTATGAGTTAGACTGATGTCCCAATACTTAACTGACCACCAATTAGTTCTATTAATAGTTAGAACTAGTTTAACTAATTACAGCTAAAATCAACTCAACCTAGGCTCCTAAAATTTAGGAATCACTACATACAACTGAACTTCATTCCCTTAAGTCCAATTAACTGAGCTAGAATCCTGTTTTTTAGGAATCAACACAAGAAAACTGAAATTCAACTCGTTAACTTTAATTGAGTGTTCCTAACTGAGTGACAAGAGCCATATCACCTTAGTTAACTCCTCCAAGTTGTCTTCTAATGGGGAATTTCGAATTTCCTCAATTTGGTTAAAGAAAAAATCAAAATTGAGACTTTCTTGCTACATTTTCAACAAAAAAAAGATCAACATAAATTACTACAATTTTTTGATAAGAAAGAATGTGCTTTCAAAGATGAACCAATAGGGCTAAAAAATTAGTTAGAAGAAGGAAGGTGAGTTGAAGAGGGTATGAGGAAGCAATATAGAGAAAAGTAGTATCAACGTGAGAGATTAGAAGCTGAAGTGGTTTCATTAAGAAGAGGTTTAGAGAAGAAAACCACTCAGTTGAAGGGAAACCAAAATTACACATCTGTCAAATGAAATCACAACATGCACAAAGGAGAAACCAACTTAGTTGTAGCTACAAGAAAATCATATGATAGTAGTAGCAAAATTTGCAAGAAAGAAAGCCATCACAGAACCAATAGCCAAAGAAGGAGCTCAATGAATACAAGCCAAAGATTAAGCCAAGGAAAGCGTCTATAATATCATTCTCATCCTTGGGAGACGTGAAATGCTTTAGTTGTCAGAATCTTATACATATTGCAGTAAATTATAAAAGCATGCAGCAAAAGATGCAGTTCGATAGAAGGCCCTATCAAGAAAACAACCAAGGAGGACTACCCCCTTCATGAAGTTCAACAGAAATTAGGTATAACATTCCTTTTTATGGTTATTGCTACTCATGTAATGGTTTTGGCCACAAGGTTGTTGAATGCAAGTCTTATGCAAAGAGAAATAGAATGAAAATCAGGAGACATGAGCCCTTTCCTCCATTTTTGGTCGCATAATATGTTACATATGTGACAATCTTGGCCATAGGGCCAACGATTGCAAGATACTAAATTTCCTAAAGCCATATGGTCAAAGAGAAACGTTCATGCAAAGTAGGCCAAACAAGAAGGTAGTAAGAGATACACATGTTAGAGATCATCCCCTTAAAGTTTGGAGGAAAAAGGAGGAATAAGAGCCTGTAAGGAGAAACTGAGGCTCACGTGGCCTTGGGGGGAGCATATGGTTCATCTTGATATTTCATGTTAAATCATTGGAGCTATAGGCATAACAATGTAGTGCATGTGAATAGATATGCCTGTTGAGGAGTTGCATGAACTCAAGGGGAGCTGTGCAAGGTTATGCTATTGGTTTATCTTTGACTTTAGCATTGATACTTATTGGTTTAGCCATGAGGAGTTGTTTTCATGTATGCAGTTAGGGTTTGATGATGCTTATCCTTTTTTATGATGATTTTATTATGGTAGTTTTTTTGCTACTAATTTTATATCTACTGAGGCTATTGTGATCGGGATTTTGATAAAGGATTTGTGATGTGAGTATGAGCACAAATATCTCCAGGAGGAAGTTTCCCAAAGTATGGAGATTATATGGAGATGGCACATGTCCAAGGGGAGCATCTCATATGCTTCCAATGTCCTAGTGGTTTATTGATGGCATCATGGTCCATTGCTAGTAGAAGATGAAGGAGATATTGCTTAGAGGATTTTTCTATGACTCCCATGCTATGTGATTATCTGACATTGAATTGTTGTAGGAGTATGTGATTTGGTTTTGGAATGGATTATGTGTTACCTCATAGTTTTGCATGAGGTTATAGACAATTGTTCTGTATTAGATTAAGGAAAAAATTTACATTTTAATTAATGGTTATTTGAGCTCATGAGATGCTATGCAATTATTATATGAGAAAGTTATATATGTTGCTATCAAGTATGAGATTGTGTTGCATGGAACTTACTGTGTATGGTTGCAGTTAGTTGCATTGTTCCAGTAACATAGATTTGTAACCAATATGCAGAAGAATTATGAGTTGATCATGATGGACCTATGTTATGTTGTTGCTACTATTGTACAAATCATGGTGGTTGGTTGCTACTCATTCGATATATTATTTGCTTGGCCATTCACTCACATTTTTGATGATTGAGTTCTAATCAGGGTTTCTATGGTGATGTTTTTGTTGGATATTTTTCATTAATAATATTGATACATTTGCTACTAAAGTTGTTCTTGTTTCTTCCTGATTTGTTATCCAGAGATAGAACTTGCATCGCAGGGATATGACATCATGTTGTTGAGCCTTTTGGTGTATGATGCCTATATTGTTGAGGAGGATTGCTAAAGTGATATGTATTACTGCTACCATTTCATCATTGTATTTATGTTGATCCTACTAGTCCATATTATTTTGTAGAGGTTTATGATCCATATGGTGGTAGTTCTACTACCATGTTTTCCTACAGAGGGCTAATATCTAGTGTTGAATGGTGTATTATGTGTTGGTGATTGTTGTTGTTGTTATGAGGGTTTTCATGTTGAAAAGGGACTTAATTATGTTTCCCATATATGTTGTTGCTAGGCCACTAAGCATGCCATGTATTGTTGATTGCTACTATTGAGATATTTAGACTATGGCCGAGATATTGAGAGGTTGATGCAAGTTATTGTTGTGTGTGGAGCATGATTGTTCATAGGTCTTTGTTTCAGTTGGATGTATACCCCAGGAAGTTTGTACACCCCCTCCCACGAGGGGGGGGGGGTTGCGGGGGTCCGGGGCAGCGCCCCCGAAGCTAAAAAACAGTGTAAAATTGCCTTGTAAAAGTATAGTAATTTCTAGTCAATCTGGGCCCTTCATTAGGTGGATGATCTGACGGTAGAAATTATGTTTAGTTCAGGGTTTTTTGCCTAGAAGGCAACCCCTCTCTTTGTATGAGGGAATTGTATTGAGGTCTGTGTAATATATGTGTATTCTTGTGAGCGAGAGCAGAGAGGTGAGACTATGAGAGAAAACAAAGGATATTACAACGGATCTGTTGTAGGTTGTGTCTCTTCATTTTGTTGGATAATAGAAAGGAAGGACTGGCTGTTCGGGGTGGACGTAGCCCAAACTAGGTGAACCACGTATATTTGTGTCTCTCTTGTTTTATGCGTTTTCAGTGTTTATATTTTTGCAATATTTTATGTGTTCCATTGCTCCATAATATATAATTTTATAACAGTTATCATGTGGTATGTATTATATCATTGCTATGTAGAACACATATTATTGCTCACATATGCCATGTACTTGCATTATGTTATTGTATTAGGAATGCGTTGATGAGAGGATTTTTATGTATAGTTGAGTAGCATTTGTGACAACCATGTATGGACCTGTGGATGAGATTTTCCCAGTCTTGTATTAGAGTTGAGCCATGGTGCTTGACATGTATTGTAGTGGTTCATTATATTTTATCCATGTATGTGCTATAGTGTGTAAGATAAAGCCCTGTATTTTGTTGATTTTATCACTGGGTCATGTTGGTTGAGTAGTATTCAGTAAAGCACACTTTGAGAGAGATATGAGAAGTGTATCATCCTTTTACGGGCTATTGGGCATCTGTAACGACCTCCTCCCACATCTACCCAAGTAAGTGACCAACTGGGGTAAACATGTGACAAGAAGTTACTATGATATGATTCAACCTCCTCAGTCGCCTTAAGGAAGTGGAACCGACATAACCACACCATACAAACCTTCCACGTTAGCAACAGGACTCCCAAGAACCATCCCAACCTTTTAGGTAGCCAACCCCCAGGCCTTATTGAGTTTTTAGACCAATTAAATCCCAGACTCTCCCATGATATCGGCATGTCAACATCCAAAAGACTTTGGATGCTCCCATAACATGGTGTGCCAGCGTCCAGGGACTATTTTTCTCAGTGTTGTGCCAGCGTCCCCGAGATTTGAGCCACCTTTTCAGCCTCAAAGCCCAGGTCACTTCCCATAATTCAATGAAACTTCCAAAATCTCTAATTTACATAATAACAAGGATTAGAAACCAAAAATAACTGTAGGACTAGGCCTGGCCATCCCCAACCAGGGCTGACATTCTATCAAACACTTCGCATCAATGAAGTCTACAAAAAATGAACACAATACAGAGCATAAATGAATAATAACTCATATGAGTCTTGACAAGAAGGACCACCACCCACTTCCCTTAACTGTTTGGACATCAATTAGATCTTGCATCCATTATCCTTTCAATTACGAGTAAATACATGAAATTACCATGACAATAACCAATCACATAACCATGCTTATAACCAACATGAAATGAGGAAAATAACAATGAGATAACAACCATTAAATCCACATATTAACAAGTAGAAAAGCAAGAGAACTTAGATTTTATTAAACATAGGAAAATCCGAACAAGTTTGAGACTTCTACGTACCACCCAATCATAAACATGGCTGGATCAAATATTTCTTTCTCCCAGTCACCCCCGTGCCATATTCCAAGCATGAATGTGGGATCTCATGGATAAACCAATCAAAAAAAAACCAAGGGAATGCATATGTTAAACCACCTCCACCCTCACAAAACCATGGTCTCACCAAACTAGCACTGAGATCAAAAACCAAACTGAGCTTGGAATGCCTTCAGACTCCATCACTATCCTTGAGGAATTCTCCATCTGCTTGTCTCTCAGGATTTTCTGCAATCCACACTAGATCACTAGGCCCTAAACCGAGACTCCACACTCAACCTTTATCGTGTATCTTGCCAAAATTGGTCAAGGGATTCCTAGGCCTTTGGGACTTTCCTAAGACCACCTCCATCCCAGATTCTGAAACCATCCGACAATTCCAAAGATCAAAATTGACAAAATTATCCCATCACACTATGACTATCCAGAAAAGGCAAGGGTAGGCTGAAAACCACTGACATAACCTGGCAAAACCATGCCATTGACAAAAAGAGAATCATAAACCAACTGGGAAATCACACATGCAATATGTTACCAGCAAGTATTCCTATTGAAGCTGCTTAATCCTGCTCTTCCTTGCTTGATCCTTGCTTTCCTTTGCTTTATTTTCCCTTCCTTGCTCCAAAGCTTGAGCACTCCAAGAAAACTCTAAGTGTCCAAGAGTGTGAGAGAGAGAATAATTAGAGAGCTCCAAAACTGAACTGACAAAATGTTACAAATTGATAATCATAAGCCTTTTTATCAATGAGGTCTCTATTTTCTTTATTTTCCATTATTTTCCTTCAATTTCCTCCTCACATGCAACCTGTGACCTTTCACCTTACTTTTCTCCTATTTTCATTTATTTTCATGTGCTAAAATGCCTTTTTAATGCCTTTGCTTTTTCCTTTGCCAATTTCCTTTATCCATAAACACATCCAGTGATGCCCACTAGGATATATTTGCCCAAAGTTCATCTTGGAATACATGTCCCTTAATCGTGGTCTTATTTTGCCTTTATTAACTTTTATTATATGGAATTTTCACCAGGGATGTTACAAAACACTCCCCCTTAGGGAACATTGTCCTCAATGTTAAACCAAACCAATAACTTAGGAAAACCACTGAAAATAAAACATATTTCCCATGGATCTTTATAACTTAGCTCGTTGCAATATTTACAATGAATGACCTGCTCAAAAGCAAAGCATCATGACAACATGACAAGATAACAACCATACTACTTATTGGAGCTTTATAAATTAGCTCATGGTGGTAGTTACATCCATATACATATGTACATATACCAAAACATTAGAAAAACGTATGCCAAACATATACCAAACATTAAACCACAACTTCTTTTCCTGCACCAACAAACAAAGAAGGATACATGGCCCACATCTGAACTGTCATCTCCCATGTAGTTTCTTTGGGCCCAAAGTTCTTCCATTGCACTTTAACTTGCTCTATGGCTCTGTTCCTACACATGAGATGCTTCGCTGCAATATGCATCAAGGCTTCGGCTGGAATTATCCTTCTTGATCCACCTATAATACAGAACAATCAATAACATGATAAACATCCTTTATATACCTCTTAAGTAATGAAACATGGAAAACATCACATAATTTCACTGTTGGATGTAGTGCAAGTCGATAGGCCACTGGTCCAATCCTCTCAAGCATCTCAAAAGGCCCACAATATCGTGGTGCCAACTTGGCACATGATCCAATCCTCAAAGAGATCTTCTTGGGCTTGATGCACAAATACACATGGTCCCCAACCTAAAACTCCTTGAATTCCCTATGTTGGTCCGCATAACTCTTCTGTCTATCTTGTGCTACCTTCATATTCTTCTTTATAACTTTCATTTCCTATTCCATGTCTTCCAACGTATCTGGTCCAATAAGTACCTTTTTCATTGGATCACTCCAACTGATGGGAGTATTACAACTCCACCCACATAATGCCTCAAAGGGAATCATCCTCAATGAATCCTGATAATCGTTGTTGTATGCGAACTCAACCAATGGAAGGTACTCCTCCCATCTTCTCTACTAGTGCATCACATACATTCTCAGCATATCCTGCAAGATCCTTTTGACCCTCTCAGTTTTTCCATCTATTTACGGATGATAAGTTGTATTGAAGGCCAAATTTGTACCCAAAATTGCAAATAGCTCCTTCCAAAACTTGGAAGTGAACTTCGCATCCCTGTCTGACACAATCTTGTTCGAAACACCATGTAATTTCATTATCTCCCTAATGAAAACGTGTGCCACCTCACTAACTGAATATGTAGTCTTTACTGGAATGAAGTGAGCTACCTTGCTCAACCTATCGACCATGACTATAATAGAATCATGCTACCTCACTGTCCTCGGAAGACCTGTAATGAATTCCATGGAAATGACCTCCCATTTCCATTCCGGAATCACAATAGGTTGTAGTAGACCACCTGAATGCTTACATTCTGCCTTTACCTATTGGAAATCCAAACATATAGCCACGAACTCTGCCACTTCCTTCTTCAGATTCGACCAATAGTAGAACTTCTTCACCACCGTCAACGTCTTCTGATATCCTAGGTGATCTGATTATGGATTCTTGTGAAAATCCATCAATATAAGCTTCTCGAGATCATTGTAACTCAACACATAGATCCTGTCTGTGAACCTCACCAAACCATACGCCGTGAGACAACAGTCTGCATCCTGATCACCTATACCTGTACTCTGCTATAAGCTGTGCATAATCTCCATATACTTGTCATCCCGCTGTCTTGCCTGCAAGATCCTATCATGTAACTTTGTCCCATAAGAGCTCATAGCTGCTATATGATTCACCGGTACCTTCCTGCTGAGAGCATCTGCAACCCGATTCTCCTTTCCCTTAATGTATATGATATCAAAGTCAAACTCACTAAGGGTAGCCAACCATATAGCTTGCCTAGCATTTAGATTTGGCTGGTCAAACAAGTATCTCAACCCACTGTGACCTCTCATCACTACAAATCTCCTACCAAGAAGATAGTGCCTCCACATCTTCAATGCATGTATGATCGCTACTAGCTTAAGATCATGTGTTAGATAGTTCTTCTTGTGCACATTCAATTTCCATGACTCATATCACACTGCATGTCCTTCTTGCATAAGGTCTCCACCAAGTCCTCTCATTCAAGAATTTGTACATACTATAAACTCTTTGTCCAGATCTACAATATTTAACACAGGTGCATGTGTTAACAACTACTTAAGCTACTCAAAACTGGCCTCACACTCCTTTTCCCATTAAAAATTCTTACCCTTCCTCCGTAATGATGTAATACGATAAGAAATCTAGGAGATTTTCTGTTGACAGTGATAGACCCACCAACATTCAAGGGGATCTCTCTGGTAAGAAGTCCCAACTAGACTTCAGACCGTTTGGAGTAGGAGTCCCATTAATGGGTGGTAATGTAGTGCCTTAACCACGTTAGCACATAGAGGTAAGTATGATGAATTTGGTTGGAAGCAAGTGTGTGACGTTGCAGCGAGTCAAGTGAGATGCATGGGGGTTCTAACACAGAGAGGGGAAAATGAAGTGTGTCCCTTAGAAGTCTGTAATAGTACACAACCTGAAAGGAACACACAAGTGAAATGAAATCACAAGCTAGAAGAAAAATGGTCCATAAAACAAAGTGACGAGTTCATCCAACAACACACCTTCAACAAGATTCAACAATTTCATACAAAATAGTTCATAAGAAAATGTGTAATTTAAACAAAATACATTGCTAAAGTAACTAGAATAGTTGAGTTATAATAACAACCGATGCATGAAAACGTGTCGACTTAGTTATATTATTAAGTGAAAGTTCCATCCACACATACACTATTGACAACCACTAGCC
Source organism: Pinus taeda (assembly GCA_000404065.3). NCBI lineage: Eukaryota > Viridiplantae > Streptophyta > Pinopsida > Pinales > Pinaceae > Pinus > Pinus taeda. The sequence goes on from APFE030629279.1 coordinate 52,814, forward strand.
CCAATAGTGGAACATTACAGTCAACACCGCCTGCTCCTCTAAAGAAGTATACTCGCTCTACATTGTGGAGAAGCCAAGGCTTGTCACAATACTCCCAAGCCTTCTCTAAGCCTAAGCCTAGCCAAAATATTGGCTCCCAAAAGCAATTTCTATGAGCTATGAGGTTCTATTTATAACAAAGGGTGGGGTGACCCTTGACATTCCCCTTTGAATCTTTGACTACCCTCATGACTCTTCAACTCCTTTACAAATAACTCTTTACATTACATAGTGAATGTTCACATTCCACTAATGACACTTGGAATTTCACTTACAATATATTTACAAATATACATTTTCCACATATACCCATGTGGGAAAAAATAGGCTAGAGTCAACCTAACAAGACAAACACTATGACTCAGAATCTTGGGTAAAGACCAACTTGGCAACATCGTCTTGATGATCTTTGGTGACAAACTGATACTAAGCTTGGCACTACACTATGGTGTCCCATACTGTTTGGTGATTTCTTTCTAGAAACAGACTCTTTCCTCCATGGCATCTCAGGATATGGCCCTGGACCCTTTGTCCAACTCATCTTGAAGCATACGCAACATTGTCTTGAGTGTGATTGGACCATCAATGTACTTCTACATGTTTTTTGCGCTCAGCTGCAAGTTTTCACTGGTGGCCTCTTGCATCAACTGCTCCATGTGCCTGTAGAACTATGGCTAGACTTGGCTCTTCTCAATGGCTTTGGTGAGGGAACCAATTGAAGGGATCCTGTGTTTCCTCACCATGACATCTAGAATCTTGAACAACTGTGCATAGGAAGCCTCAATGCTACTGATGAGCAGAGGGAGCTGCTCATAGTTCCAGATCAAAATCCAAATCAGTACTTTGTCTAGATCTGCTCGCAGCTTCATTATCTTGTGCAAGTAAAACTAGACTCCCTTGTATCTCATTTTCCATTCCTGTATGGGTGAAATATCAGCATGTATGTCCTTGGGATTTTGGGAAATCTTCATGCACCGCTACTGAAAACCATGTAGATGGAAAACTACCTTGTGCATGGTGACAAATCCATCATAAAGTTTCTGCATGGTGGTCCCAATAATTGATACTTTAGCAAGTGTCACTTTTCTCATATCTTCCATATCAGATCCTGCAGATTGTTCTGCCCTCTACCTGGCTACTTGCAAGTCCTTTGCCATCTGATCATTCTGTGATAACAAGAACTTGACATTTGAGCTCATGGCTTCTGCATAAGACTTATTAGCATTGGCCATGGCAGCTGGATTCTTTCTAACATCTGACATTATCACCCTTTCCTTCACAAATGCAGGTTATGTGTGATCATTAAGAAAATTCTTTCTCCTTGCTTGTACAATATTTTGCTACAACTCATCAAGGGATATATTGTACACATCCATCACTGGATCATCATCAAGGAGGAAAACCTCTCCTTTCTTGCTTGGGATTGGTTTTGATACTAAACGTGGTGGATACTGTAGGGCGACCTTTCTCTTTCCTATTTCTACTTCTCTTCCTTCTCTCTCCTTCTTATCTACAACTCTTCTTTCAGCTTCTTCTCTATTTCCTGCAACTTCCTTTCTGCTTCCTCCAACTTTTTATTTTCTCTCTTCCTTCACTCTGCTCTCTTTATGCGTTGTTGCCTCTTTTACTCCACTAACAAAGATGCTTTATCAACGAGAGGATATTCTCCGAACTTGTAGATTTACTCAGCCTTTGGGTTCTCGATAATATTCCTCTTGCCTTTTTCCTATGCCAGTTTGTTTCTTTCTGCTGCTATTGTTTTGTTTCCTTCAGTGCTGCTTCTTGCAAAGCATCTTTCCATTCTACAACCATGCTGATTGGTTCATTGAGCTTGGAGGAGTTGTAATAGTACCTCCAAGGATCTTCCTTTGCCCAATGAAATGTCCCATGGATCCATGGATAATACACCTTCGCATAGTGGTTCTTACAAATACAATAGGGATCATATGGATTGTAGTCTTTGGTGTTGAACTCAAACTTTTCTAAGTCCTTGGCCTCAACATCCACATCCTTTAATCTCTTGATCTTGTAAAATCTAATCCGCAAAGGAAGAGCAGGCCATGGTTCCTTTTTCCTCCATTGCAACCCTACTGATAACCTTTTGGCAATGTGATATGCAACCTCTTGCATGACCAACTTATCCTCGGAAATCCTTCGTAGCACATGCATAGGATTCTCTCCACCAAACATCCTAATGAAGGTGCCATCGGGTGAGGCATATCAATCTATAATGTTAAATATAGCCTCCATCGCTTCTTGGGACATGTAAGGTGGATCTTCTCAAAGATCAACTTGTAAACCGAGATGATGAAATGGCTGTATAGCCTTGCCATGACTCCTCGGTAGCTACACTTAGAAAGAAACTTGCAATAAATATTCACGACAGTATTTGATGGTGTCCATGTCCAACTCATGCTAGGAAACTAATGCTGGGCACATATTGCATCAAGTAGGTACACATGCATATAGAATCTTGCTTGCTCATCCTTGGTTGGATTCCAGGCATTAGTCACATGTACTTTCAACTGAAGAGCCAATAGATTCGACCAGTTATATGGCCTTCCGCCATTCACCAACTAGTCCAACACAACCACCCAATTTTGCGGAAGGGTCTCCATGCTCTCTTGACTATACAATCGACATGAAAATATGATCAAGAGTTCGTAGGCCTTTCTAATTGACTTAGTCTTGTAAACATGATTGGGTGTCGACCTGAACTTCAACGTATCTTTCACCCAATGCTTTATTATTTCTCTAATGTTCACATTACTGTGGGTGGCATAGAAAAGTGCATCCATGCGGTTCACCGACTTTGGTAAGTGATACATCTGATGATAGTTTCCCGTCTTGAAAGTAGCAAGTTGTTTACCGCTGGCACTGCTCAATGTCATCGTCTTGGGATTAGTATGTGAGACAATCCAATGAACGATGTCCACACATGGGAAGGCGAGGTACCTACATGCAACCTTATATAATCCTGACCAATGGATGTTGACATAGACTTGCCGATATTCTAGATCTTCCTTGAAGCTTCTTGCAAATATATCCTTGATTCCCTGCCATGTTATCTCCATGTCCTTCTCTATGAACAACTGTGTGTTTGCATAGAATGACAAGTTCCTTGAAACTTGTTCAACTACATCCCTAGTGCTGCTCTCGACAGTATCCTTTGATGTAGATTTCTTGGAAGCCATGTTACCTGTACTGCTCAAGAACTGCTAAAAAATTGTTGTACGTAGAGACAGAGAGGACACTCATGGCATGCAAATGTTAGCCTAAAATCAAAAGCACTTCTAGAATAGACTAAGAAACAAACTGAGAAATTGCTAGGAAGGATTGTGCAATTCTAGCTCTCAAAGGTAAGTGACTGTCAGTTGGATCTGCAAATTGCACAGTTCGAGCTGCTAGTGGGGAGGTGATGCTGACTGGAATTATGCAATGCGAAAGTTTAGTCTGGCTTATGCTGGCTGGGACTACGCATTGCATAATCCTAGTGGCCAAGGATTCAAAACTAGCTCATGGAATTACACAGTTGGAGCCAGGCCTTGGAAGCCTTTGCGCAATTCCTGGAGCCAAGGCAGAGCCTTGAGATCCAAAAATTCACAGTGCATGCCGGGAAGAGCCATGTCCGAACCAAGGAAGCCTAGATCTGCCCAAGGGAAACATGAAAACAAGCAGATCTGAAAGCATAAGTGATGGTTGGTGCAGATATGAGTGGATGATGATGCATGCAATCAAAACACGTGTGGGAATCGATCAAACTGAAGATCAATGAAGCTTATGGAGAGAGTCGTCACAATAACGATGTTAGTGAAAAAATTGGGTTATGCATGCGACACTTAGGAAATGCAATGAAAAACTTAAAACAACACTTTTACAAGCTAAAACAAATCAAAACACCAGCGATCGTTCAATAAAACAAGTAAAACAACACTCTCACAAGCCAAGGAAACAAAAGCAACAAAAGACTAGAAAAGAAAGACTTACCCAGAAAAAGCTATGACGACTATACCAAAGGTTCCTAGATCTCCTCGGGAATGAAATAACTCCAAGATTGAATGTGAAAATGAGCTATGGTGACATCCATTAAATAAATTTGGTCAATTTAGCGTTTATGACATGAAGGCAAAAAATCTAGGAAACAACGACACATGGTGGTAGTTTCCAAAAATAACTCAAGTGTAACTCCGAATGCTAAAATAGATCCCTATTTTTTAGGGATGATTTTTTGCTTTTTTTTGGGAAAGGCTGCCATGCATGCACAGAGAGATTGCATAGTTCTGAGGAGGATTGGGCAACTCACTGGCACATGCATCAGGCAGTTGTTGAGGGAATACTTTTGCACAATTTATGGGCTAAGTGGCTCTGGCTACCTATCGTGCTATGTGTAGTTTCCCATCTGGGTCTGGGTAATTCTAGAGTTGAATCTCACTTTTAGCTTGGACTACGCATTTCCTTTGATCACTAAGGAAAATCTAGAAACAGATTGCAACCAAGTCAAGAGGTCAGCTTGTGGTTAGACAACAAAGCAAGTAAGCAAACACAAGCTATAAAACAAAAGATAAAACCAAATGAAAGCATAAGTACATGGGCCAGTGCGAGATAAGCTTATGGGATTTTAGTAGGGAAGCTCCAAAATGAAGCGTAGGCAAAATTTTGGAGGGTGGTTGTAGCCGCTACAATAAGTTCCTAATGAACCTCCTGTAATAACCTGCCAATCCCATGAAGGATCTCAACTCATCTACATTTTTAGGAGCTACCCACTCCATGATAGATCTTATCTTTTCTGGATCCATTTCTATGCCATTCTTGGAGACAACATGTCCCAAGTAATGAACCTCTGTCTGGAAGAAGCTGCACTTGCTAAGCTTAGCATACAACTGATCTTCTCTTAGCAATCTCAGCACTACTGCTAAATGCTCAACATGCTCTTCTTCATTCTTGGAGTATATCAATATGTCATCAATGAATAAAATAACAAACTTGTCCATATAAGGACGCAACACACTATTCATCAAAGACATAAATGTAGTTGGGGCATTAGTCAAACCGAATGGAACTACAACAAACTCATAATGCCCATACTTGGTCATGAACATAGTCTTGTAGATATCCTCTTCCTTGATGCATACTTGATGGTATCCAGATCTCAATTCAATCTAAAGAACAATTTTTCTCCCTTCAATTGATCAAACTAATCATCAATCCTCAGCAATGTGTACATGTTCTTGATCGTTACCTTGTTCGGCTACCTGTAATCAATGCACAATCTGAGAGTACCATCTTTCTTCTTTACGAACAATACTGCTGCACCCCAAGGTGATACACTTAGCCTAATGTACCCCTTGTCAAGCATCTCCATTAACTACAACTTCAACTCTACTAGCTCTAGAGTGCTCATCCTGTAGGGTTCCTTCGATGCTAGAGTTGCCCCGGGAACCAAGTCAATCGAGAAATCTACTTCCCTGTGAGGAGGTAACTTTGGAATTTCTGCTAGGAACACATCCTGATACTGTTGCAATACAGGGTACCAAATATTTTTGCATCCTCAACATCTTTACCCTTGTCACTTGATATATGCACTGCAAACACCACACAACCTTTTCTACAACTATGCTTAACCTGAATAGCGGTAACCATCCTCGTTGATGTAGGCTTCTTCTTTCCCTGCAAAATTCTCTTTTCCCCACTATCATCCACACAATCAAAGGCCTTGTCGAAGCAATCCACTTTGGTCCTATGAAGGTACAACCAATCCATACCCAAAAGCATACTATACAATCCCAATGGTAGAAAATTCAAATGTGTTGCTATAGGCATACCATTTAACTCAAATGAATAAGATCTTACCCAATGGTGAACTCTCTTCTTTGTACTTGTAGGAAACTATACCAACCAATATTCCGCATGCACTTCTTTTCTCAAACCATACTTATCCACCAGGTTAGGATTAATATAACTATAATTAGATCTAGAATCAATCAAAATAGAAACAACTTGATCACAAAGCTTACCATCCATCTCAATGATAGATTCCTGATGATCCTTCTACCTGTTTTCCACAACTGCATAGATCCGAGGAATGCTATGACCAACATCACCAACTATATGTGCCTCCTGAGCACTATAGATATGGGGTCTACCACCATGATATTGTGGACAATCCCTCTTATGATGATCCTTGCCACATATCTAACACTATAATAGTGCTCTACCATTGCCTCTAGTCAACTGCTCTCCATGTTCCTTCTCAACTGTATTGAGATTCTTGTAAGGGATCACATTTTCTTTCTCACCTTCATCTTAAGGTCTTCCCCATTTTGGTGGCCATTTTCCTTTAAATTTCTCATTTCCTTTCAAGTCATGCTTAAGCTCAACTTTGCGCTTCGACTTCTCATAACAATATTTTAGCTTTTGGATGGCCTCCTCAAACGATCTAAGCTCATCGAACTCAATCCCGTCCCTGTATGCTACTGACAGTCCACTGATGAATCTATGAACCTTGACCTTCTCCTCCTTGAGGTAAGGAACATATCTCAACAACTCCAAAAACCTGCTAGTATACTCATCATCTATAATGGAACCGATCTGCAACTCATAAAACTCCTTAGCTATGTCATCATAGTACCTTTATGACAAACACTTCTTCTTGAAGAGCCTTTCAAACTCATTCCAAGTCAAGTCATCTTCTTGAATGCCTCTAACATTCTTCACATCTTCCCACCAAATGTCTTCTCTACCGTTGAGACTGAAAGTGGCTATCTTTGTTATCATGTTCTTTGAATAATCATGCAATCTGAATAACTTCCTCATACCAAGAAACCATGCCTCTACATCCTATTATTTCTTCATCTCTCCATTTAATGTAGCTAGCATTTATTTCTTAAACTCATCTGAAAAACACCCCTTGTCATTCCACCTATAAGGATGATGACGATGACAATCATAATGTCTGTTAACATTGGAACTAGAATAGTACCTGTGTCTATCACCTCTCCTATCCGGAGTATCCAAGGACATTCCATCTCTAACTATGCCATCTCTATCTGATCTGTGATGACCATGAGACCTACTACTGTATGCCTCATTAGTTCTGTCCTCCTACTCATGGCTGATCTGAAGTGGCCCCTGTCACTGCAATTATGACAAACTTTGAAGTATCACTGCATTTACCTCTACTTGTTTCTCTTGTGCCTATATGATTCTGTCATTGCCTACCTTAAAAATCCTTATTTCTACCTTTAAACTCCTCAATGTCTTTGCCAATTCAGAAGAGTGCCCAACCCCATGCTGCTCATCTAACTCATTGGGAGTGTCTTTGTAGTCTACCATCTTGCTAGTCATCTTTGATATTCTTCCTGCACGGTATATCATGTTAGCTAAACCAAATCACAATAAACCAACGTACCTTAGTATAATTCGAGGAGGATACCTTATCTGCAAGATCACCAAATCAACGTGATAAATCTATAAAATAATCATGAAAACATATAGAAATATAACACATAATCATGTAACCATATATCCATCATTCTAACTAGAGTCCAGTCATCAATGCATGACCATATCAACAACACATACCATGACCTCATGCATGACAACAACAACCATATCATTGTACTTTTGACAACACGTAAGTAATGACACACCTAGTAATGCATAAGCAATCATACACTCATGACGAAACACTTCACACCACCAACATCCTCTTTCACATGGCGACATCCCTACAACCATGACCGACACCATGCATATGAAACAATCATTCAAGGATGATTAACACATGTGAAATCGACATGAATGCATGACCAACACACAACCCATCTAGTCCGAGGGGTGAACCATGCTTTGATACCACTCTGTAATGATCTCCTCCCACATCTACCCAAGTAGTCGACCAACCAGGGTAAACATGTAACGAGAAGTTACTCTGATATGGTTTGCCTGCTAAGTCACCTTAAGGAAGTGGAACTAACGAAACCATACCATATAGACCTTCCACATCAGTAACAAGACTCCAAGGAACCATCCAACCCTTTCAGGTAACCAGCCCTTGGGTCTTATTGAGTTTTTAGACCAATTAACCCTTGACGCTCCCATGATATGGGCATGCGAGCGTCTAAGAGGCTCTAGACGCTCCCACAACATGGTGTGCCAGTGTCTAGGGACTACTTTGCTCAGTGATGTGCCAACGTCCCCAGGACTTGAGCCACTTTTTCAGGCCCAGAGCACAGGTCCCATAATTCAATGAAACTTTCAGAATCATTGATTTACATAATAACAAGGTTTACAAACCAAAAATAACTCCAGGACTAGGCCTAACCATCCCCAATGGGACTGACATTTTGTCAAACATTGGACATCAATGCAATCTACATGAAATAAACACAAGACAAAGCATACATAACTGATAACTCATATGGGACTTGACAAGAAGGATCACCACCCTCTTCCCTTAACTGTTTGGACATCAATTAGGTCTTGCATCCATTATCCTTTCAGTTACAAGTAAATACATGAAAAACCATGACAATAACCAGTTATATAACCATGCTTATAACAACCATTAAACCACAAAAATAAAAATGCGATAAAAACCATTAAATCCACATATTGACAAGTAGAAAAGCAAGAGAACTTAGCTTTTATTAAGCATAGGAAAATCCAACTAGGTTGGGGACTTCCACGTACCACCCAACCGTAGACATGGCTGAAACAATTCTTTATTTCAGCCAGTCATCCCCATGCCATATTCCAGCATGAATGTAGGATCTCATGGATAAACCAATCCAAAAACAACCAAGGGAATATAGAGGTTAAACCACCGCCAACCTCACCAAACCGGCACCGAGATCACAAAACCAAACTGAGCTAGGAATGCCTTCAGACTCCATCACTATCCTTGATGAATTTTCCATCTCCTTGTCTCTCAGGATTTACCGCAATCCACATCAGATTACCAGGCCCTAAACCAAGACTCCACCCTCAAGATTTATCGTGTATCTCTGTTAGGCCCCTATACTACTAGTGTAACCCCTTATTGTTATTAGTACAACCCACTTATTATATTGATGTACCCACGTAGTGCCCATATTGTTATTATTGTACCCCATAGAAGCCCACTATTGTTATTATTGTGCCCTTACATTATTATTGTTATGTCGGCTCTGACTATGTTATGACCCCTTAGACTTCCTATTATAGAAAGGAGGTTTTTTCATTCGTATCATCCAAGAATTGTTCATTTTATGTAATGTAAAGGAGGTTTCCCCGTCGAAGAGCTGAATTCTAAGGCGTTGACTATCTTTTCTTGAGCTAGTTTCTTAACATTTGGATCAAAGGCTTTGGATTCTAGGATTTGCTCTCCAAATAGTCATTTGTGGCATTTTCGCTTATAACTTTTTTTTTTTTTTTTTCTGTGATGTTTCAGAAGCTAAAAAAAAAAACCCACTTTAGAAGAAATTACATTGAAACTTGGGTCCGAATTTCAGAGCTTTTCACGCTATATTCGCGGAGATACGATCTGAGGAATTTGGTCTTTTTGCAGACTCCTGAATTACATTCCAAACAGGTGACCTGGGTAAAATCATCATAACATTCTCTCTGAGCATCAGATTGAAATTTTGTAAGAAGGTACAGAAAGAGGACGAACTGTAGTTTCTTGTATATATTTTTCAGAGCCAAAGGTCGAAATAGTGACTCGTGTCATGTCGTACAAGTTCGCACTACTAAACTAGTCTATAATCAGGTCACTGTGGAAGATTTCGCATAACTCTTTCTTGGAGAATCCAATTTGGATCAAACTGGTGGCATTGGAAAGAGGATGCAGAGGGATACTACAAATCACAATTTCAAAACTTAAAGATCTGAAAGTACAGAGTTACAGTCGTTTCAAGATCGAGCTCCTAAAATCAAGAAAAAGCAAGATGAGGAAGTTTGATG
>APFE030629279.1:64517-87023 GCA_000404065.3 Pinus taeda
CCTTACATTATTATTGTTATGTAGGCTCTTATTATGTTATGACCCCTAAGACTCCTATATATAGAGAGGAGGTCTTTTCATTTGAAACATCCAAGAATTGTTCATTTATGTAATGTAAAGGAGGTTTCCCCCTCGAAGAGGCTGAATTCTAAGGCGTTGATCTATCTTTTCTATCTTTTCTTGAGCTGGTTTCATAACAATCTCGCCAAAACTGATCAAGGGATTCATAGGCCTTTGGTATTTTCTTGAGACCACATCCACCCCAGATTCCAAAACCATCTGGAAATTCCAAAGCTCAAAGCCGAGAAAAAAATCCCATCACACCATGGCTATCCAAAAAAGGTAAGGATAGGTTGAAAACCATTGTTATAACTCAGAAAAACCATGCCATTAACAACAAGAGAATCATACACCAACATGCAAAGCCATGCATGTCAAAACCAGCTAGGAAATCACACATGCAATATGTTACCTACAAGTATTCCTGTTGAAGTTGCTTGATCCTTCTCTTCCTTGCTTGATCCTTGTTTTCCTTCCTTTCATTTTCTTGGTTTTCCCTTCCTTGCTCCAAAGCTTGAGCACTCCAAGAAAAATATAAGTGTCCAAGAGTGATAGAGAATGAGAGAGAGAATAATGAGAGAGTTCCAAAACTGAATTGACAAAAGGTTATAAATTGATCCTCAGAAGCCTTTTATCAATGAGGCCTCTATTTTCTTAATTTTCCATTATTTTCCTTCAATTTCCTCCTCACGTGCAACCTGTGACTTTTCACCTTACTTTTCTCCTATTTTCCTTTATTTTCATAAATAAATGTGCCAAAATTCCTTTTCCTTCGCCAATTTCCTTTAGCCATAAACACATCCAGTGATGCCCATTAGGATATGTTTGCCCAACATTCAGCTTGGAATACGTGTCCCTTAACTGTGATATTATTTTTCCTTTATTAACTTTTATTACATGGAATTTTCACTAGGGTTGTTACAACATCATTGTTGTAGCCATATATTGTCATGAGTCTTAGCATCTATTTGGTTGAGTGTTCTAGGCATGCATTATGTTGAGTCTTTGAAACTTTCCATGTAAGCACATGTGTGCAATATTAAAGCCATGTAACAATGTTGCTTCTATTGTTTGGTTGTTGATGGAATGCTCTTGGTGTTGGGAATCCATTGGAGGGAGAGTTAGAGTCTTGTTGCGACTATTTGTGGGGTATTTGTATTGTCTTGTAATGCATGATAAAGACCTATACATCCTTTGGGTATTTGATTCATTGGATAGTCTATGGCCTCTTGCATGTAGCAAGGAGGCAATGTAAGTGGTAAAATTCATTGTACACCAATCATGGAGGTGTTTGCTGCATCAGTACCTACTTCTCCAGAAGATGAGTTCGAATGCTAGATTGATTGTGTTGGTAAAGTACAATGTGGAGGTGATGATACGAGATAAACATAATGTGTATGTTGTTGCTGCTATAGAGTGATAATAGTTTTTTGTTGCTACTAAAAGGTCTAGTGTTTGTTGCATTAATGTGTTATTGATCAGACATTACTTGTGTCCAAGGGGAGTTTTATTGCATATATTTTTTAGTTATGTGATCAGTGGAGGAGTGTTCACATCGCTTTCATATTTCATCCATGTATCCCATTGTTTATCATATGGTTGCACCCCATTACATGTATATGGGGAGGATGTTCATCTTGGAGAAGGCATGGCATTGGCCTTAATGTGTTTCAATTGTTTCCATTGATGTTAAAGGGGGAGAGGGATTCAACTCAGCTTCAGTGATCATATTCAAGAAGGAAGAGGTTGGCATTGTAATGTTTCCATTGATGTCAACCAATTCTTAGTAGTGTTTCAGGCTTGTAATCATCATTTCTATGTTATGTACATGTTGGTTGTGTGGTCTTCAATGTTTGGAACAATGTTTGAAAGTTGAATGTCCATACCTTGAAGTTGAGCTGCAAATTGATAGGTGAAGGTTTATAATGATAACTTGATAATTTCATAAGGAGACTGATCATGTTGGAGGCTTTATCATCATTATAAGAGACTTGAAATGTGTTCTCAAAGGTACTACATGCTTAGGAGGTGATTGAATACTTGCACGAACAAGTTATGAAAGTTTGGAGTTGCTCAAATGTAAGAAAGGTGTTAAAATCAGGGTAACTTAGGATTCTTGAAGGAAACCTATGTTATAACTAAGGTTTTGCACACGAAACCTCCATTACCCCTCGTAGTAACACTCTTCCCAAAATAAAGACTCGTGTTACCCTATCTAGACTATGTTTCCACATTCCTCGCACATCCTAGTGAATTATAGAGGTATATACTATGGTATTTCTTCATGGTAATGGTCTAATAGTATGTGAAAGTTAACTCCTCTTTGAGAAGGTGATTAAAGTTGAAAAATTAAGGAGAATATATAATATATATTATATATATATATATATATATGTTGCATAGATAACTGCTTTGATGATTGGGGTCCTAGTTTGAAATATTTTTGAAAAGTGGCCCTAGAGAGTTTCATGGGTGTTGGCTCCTTGTTGGTGGTGGCCAGGTAAATTTTGTACAAGATTTTTTTTTGATAATAGAATATTCAGAGCAACGCAACAATGACAGGGTGGGTTTTCTCCCCTTTAGGGTTTCCATAAAAAATACTTGTGTCTCGTTGTGCATGCTTGTGTTGATTCCTTTCATGGTTTTTATGTGGTGATTTTATACTATTTTTATATTCATATATACTGATGTTATTAATGTATGTTTCTCTTTAGAAAATAGAAAAAATAAATTATAAATATAAATGGGTTATCACTACTAACTCAACCCCCCGTCTCTCAGTAGTGATCTACATTTTTAACAAAAATTAAATGGATTAAGAACCAACAAGTCTTGTATTAACAATAATCGAAATGTAATTACAATAGTCTTCTTCTCCTCCCCTAGCTTGAGTAAAGTAGGATATTTATATACAATTCTTCAATCTCTTAATTTAATCACATAAACAAAGTATAACTATGAGAGTCCTAGATTCTGAAGTTGTTCTCTCTTCATTACAACAACATTGCCAAAAGATCAAAATATAGAACATCTAATGATTCACTTAGCCACCACAACAGGCCAAAGGTTGGGTCAAATTGATTGTCGTCAAGCTATCCATACTAGATGGCCAACCACCCTTGTCATTTCCTTTGTTGGGTAATAAAGCATTCCATCCTTTTGTTGGGAAAATGATCGTGATATATGTGCATTTGGCAGATGTGGGGTGAATCAATATTAATAATATTTTACTTCAAAAACTTGTCAATGCATCCACAGGTATAAAGAAAAGCATGTATATATAAAGAACACATACATTTTTATGAAAAAACCACATAATGTTTTTCTTAATATATATCAAGAGTACATTAAAATATGTCAGCACCAAATGAAAGGAAGCACCAACTCCCTAGTTTATCAACATCGACTAAAAGTAAGCACAAACTCCTTAGTTTATCAACACCACTTGAAAGGAAACACTATCTCCTTAGTTTATTAGCACCAACTAAAAGGAAGCTCCAATTCTCTGATATATTAGCACCAAAATTTGTACAAGAGTCAATATTAGTCAAAGAAAGTCTTCCCCCCTGACAACTCTTATGTACTTCACACAAGCACTTTGTTTCCCAAACACAACCTTATTAGCAATATAACTTTCCTCAAGAAATGATTCTTGAACTCAACCTCCTTATCAACAAAACTCGGCCTCAACAAGCCACAAACTAGGACTAAAACTTGGACTTGGATTTTAATGCACCTAAACTCAACATTCAAGTATTTAGAACTCAAATTTTATAAATTTGTGTCCTCCATAGCGTTCGACCTCCTCAACAAAGAACAACGTTAGATCTTCAACAATAAACCTAAAACTCACCTTCAAACACACCTCAAACATGTTTAAGTTTGACCTTCTTTGTAGAAAAAATTTAGTCCTAAAATTCAGCCTCAACAGGTATAGATCACTGCTCTTAGAACATGTGTGAAAATTGGTCTTCCACTTTGGAGTCTGGTCCTCTAAATATATATGAAATTCAACCTTCAAAGGGGACATAATTCAACCTTAAGACTAGGTTTGGAATTTTCCTTCTAACTAGGACTATAGACCTTAAATTTTTTTACCAAAAATCGTTCCAAAATAGGCCAAAAAACCTTTCCAAAATGTGCCAAAAACCCTTCCAAGGAAATTTTCTCCAATTCAACTCGTCTTCAGTTTTGGATCATGAGGTATGAACCTCAAAAATCCTCCTTTTTTTCTCTTGCCTAAATAGATTTGAATATGATTGAGCGAGTGAATTGAAATTCTCCTTCTTACACCTATTTATAATGCATTTGGGGTCTAGAGTGGCCGATTTGTCCACTACCTAGGTTGACTTTTCCACTGGTTGGACTAGTGCAACTGGTGGAATGTATAGTGAATATTTGAAAATTCATTTCTCCTCAATCGTGAGGACTTATAGGGAGTGCCATATAGTTTTGGAAAGGTATTGGAATAATATTTCCAACCACATATGTTATGCTTCCATTTGACCTAGGTGAATGGAGTAAAAATGCATCCAAAGATGGGGTATCCAAATGGGGCATCAAAAATCCAAAAATAATGTTTCAAATGTTTTATTTGAATATGCAAATTTCTCTTTCATTTGGACAACCTTTGACATCAATGGAAAAGTCTTTCAACATTATCCCTCTTTTCATTTATGACAACCATCATACTCCTTTTATGATCATGCTCCCCCTATCTTCATGGTTCTTGATTTTGTTCTCCCCCTTTGACATCAATTGAAAAGGGTAACTCTTCTTCCACGTCCTTGATCCAATGTTCATCATTTCTAGCTTCCTTAAAGTTACTTGGTTCAATTAGTAAAATAGTGATAGATTCCCTTGGTACGGTGTTTATGCTTTTTTTCTTCTTCTATTTTATATTCCTCCACTATTCTCCCTAATCATTTGTTATGGTGCACAATCCTTTTGATACCAATGTTTAGGTGTCTTGAGAGGTGTTTTAAAATATTGTTTATTATTTGCTTCTACTTATGTTCTAGGTGGATGTTGGTGGCCACTTGGTTATTCCACTTGGAACCCCAACATTGTTTCTTTTCGTTTCCTTAATTGTAGCACAATTTACTATTTTTGGCAATTTTTTGGGCCATGAACTTTAGGAGCCAGTTTGAGGCCCTAAACGACATTTTTTTGTTTGAAAAATAGACAAACCCATAACTAATGGAAAGGGTCAAAAGTTGTAATCCTCGGATAAATATTTTTAACGAAGTATTGTACTCATCAAACTAAGATCGTATGCCAAAGTGACAACCTCGAGAAGTTGATGTAGCAACTAACCCCAACGAGGCCCACAAATTTTTGGCGCTTCATCTCCTAGGGATAGGTTTTTGTATGTTTAGGGTTTTCCCTTGTTTCTCAATACTAAAAAGGCCTTCGAGCCTCATTATAACACAATTCAAAGGCATGTAGTGTAGCATACCTAGGGGGATATTATGGGGTACAAAGGGAGGTACCCAAGGGAATAATGCAATAATGTGATGGGCCATAGTTAATAAATAAATTGGTTAACCCCCATCACATCTCTTCTCAAAGATCAACTACCATCGCCTAATATGGTTTATTTCCATTATGCATGTAAACAATTTTTAGTATTTTGTTATTAATGAATTGAAGTTCAGTTTTCGCTGTAGCTCTCTGTTTTTATTTGAATCTGTATTTCATTTCTTTCCTGTCTAAATTTGGATCAGTGGTATAAGAGTGATATGCTCTTTCTATTTTTTTCTGTGCATGTACCCAATGAGGTCAAGATATAAGGAGTTAGGACTTGAACTGGTTGAACCTTTGCAAAACCGACCTCGCAAACCCCGACGACTTCCCATAGTAGAAGAAAATATAGACGAGGGTGTAGGAGATCCCTTCATAATATTTCTTGAAGAATCCCTCAAGAAACAAAGGAATGAAATGATGGATAACTTTTCCTATATCCTTAAGAGGGCATTATCATGTGAAGCATCTTCATCTGATATCCACCTCAGGGGTGCCACACCCTTCAAGGTACAAGTTAACTTAGACATCCCTAGATTTGAAGGTCAGTTATATGCAAATGGTGTAGATAAATGTTTGAATATGCTAGAAGGATGCCCCCCACATCAAGGGATGGTGGGAAACCTACGGTGCGCAGAGGGACGAAAGGGAACCCTCATTATTTTTAGGCACACTCACTTGGAATTATTTCCAAGACGTAACCAAGGAGAAATATCACCTGGTAAGGATCTATCAAGATAAGTACATAAAATGAACCACATTGTGATAGGGAAGGGACCAAGACATGCTAGAGTTCACAAATATTTTTCATACCCTTCTGCACAAAATTGAGTATCAAGGATTCTGAGAGGCATATGGTATTCAACTACCGTGGCTATTTGAATAAATACATATAGGATGAGATACAGTTCCTGGACATCTCCTCACTGGAACCACATACCGATATGTTGTCAAGATCGAGCAGAAATTTAAATAGAAGAAGAGGGACCTTGGAAATGTGAATCCAAAGCAAGGAAATGGTGCCCCCAAACCATAGAACAAAGGATAGAGCCAAAGTGGGGTGACCCACGACAACCCATCGAAGCTGCAATAAAGAACAAAACCACAAAGACAAAGAAGGACACAAGAAAGTGGTGTGAGTTCCACAAGATCCCCACTCACAACACAAGTGAGTGTCACACCAAATAGTCACTAGTGGTCGAGATGAAGGCTTCAAAGTCAGATGCATGTTTTGACTCTAAGTCAAAACCTAACAAGGGGAATGAAAAAGGGAAGTATATTATCGATCCAAAGCACAACATCATCGTTGTCACCACTAAGTTCTAGAAGGTTGAGCCGAAAGATCCAAAGGAAGAGGAGCATCTCTTCCACTCACAGATGTGGGTTAAGGGGTCCTCGTTGCGGTTCATTTTCAACAACGGGAGCCAAAAGAACCTCATCTCAATGGATTTCATTAAGTGGTTGGGCCTACCGACCAAAAAACACCCACAACCATACACCACCATGTGGCTCCATTAAGAAAGAGATCTTCGTGTCAACAAATAGTGTTGCTTGCCCTACATCACCAAGCCATTCACAAATGAGGTATTATGTGATGTTGCTCCTCTTGAAGTTTGTGATGTCTTATTAGGCCAACCATACTTGTGGAAGTGACATGCTATGTATGAGTCCAGGCCACACATTTTTATTGTTACTTTAGGCGTTAAGTTGTACAGGATACCAGAGGTAGCCCCGCCTATCTCCATCTCTTTGATCTCTGCCAATCAATGCAGTAAGATCATCTCCTAAGCTAGAAAATTTGTTTTCTTTCTGATCCACTCTCAAAATAAGGGAAGATCATGACCATATCCATGGCCCCTAAGAAGGGTTCCACCCCACAAAAAAAGCAGGTAGATAAGGTCGTGGAAGGATACATGGACATCTTCTCCTCCCCCATAGGGGTACATTTTCACTATCAGGTCAAGCATTCAATCAATCTGACTCCCAGAGCACCCCTACCCAATGGGACGATATATTGCTGCTATATTCTATAAAATGAATAAATCAAGCAGAAGATCCAAGAGTTGCTTAAAAAAGGGCACATCCGATCAAGTTCCTTACCCTGTAGGAGCCCGATTGTATTACAGAAGAAGGATGGGACCTGGAGACTCTGCATTCATTATCAGGTACTCAATAAAATCATCGTCAGGAATAGGTATCTAATCCTATGGATTGATGACCTTATTGACCAGCTTAAGGGGTCGAGGTAATTTAACAAGATCGATTAAATTCTGGTTATCATCATGTTCCAATAAATCCCACAGATGCAAGGAAGACCACCTTCAAATCCAAGGAAGACATTTTTGAGTGGTTGGTTATGCCTTTCATGCTGAAAATGCCCCTATAGATTTTATGAGGCTAATGGATGAAATATTGCATCCCTTTACCAACTTGTTCATGGTTGTATACCTGGACGACATCCTCATATTCAATAAGAATTGGGAAGAGTACTTGCAACACATTCGACAGGTCCTTCAAACCCTACGACAACACAAACTATGTGCCAACTTGGAGAAATGCACCTTTTGCATGAGACAGGTATGATATATGGGTTACATCATTGATGAGAAAGGTGTTCATGTGGATCCAACTAAAATCGAAGTCATTCAGGATTGTCCAACCCTAACCACTCTAACAGAGCTTCACATCTTTTTGGGCCTTGCCAATTTTTATTGGCGGTTAATGTTGGGATTCTATCATATCACTTGGCCTTTAAGTCAAATTACCAAGGGTGGAGTGTTATGAAACCAACTCACAAAAAGATAGAAAAGATAGATCAACGCCTTATAATTCAGCCTCTTTGAGGGGGCAACCTCCTTTACATTACACAAATAAACAATTCTTGGATGATACAAATGACAAAACCTCCTTTCTATATATAGGAGTTTAAGGGGTCATAATATAACCCAAGCTGACCTAACCATAATAATATAAGGCCACATAAATAACAATAATGGGCTTCTGGGGTGCACAATAATAACAATATGGGGAAAATAGGGTCACAACAATGACAATAAGGAATACAACGACAAAAGTAATGGGGTAATCACTAGTATTATAGGGACCTAACATGCCCCTCCCTTCAAAAAAATGTTGTTCTCAATGCTTGAGTAGTTCTGGATGCTTCTGTAAAAAATTCTCATCCTCCCATGTGGAATCTTCAACGAGTAAGTTCTTCCACTTGATGAGATACTATAAAATTGATCGATTTCGTAGCTGTCGAGTTCTTGTTTCTTTAACTTCTTCAGGTTCCAATATGATCTTTTCTTCCTCGTCAAGTTCTGGCAATATTGTTTGAACTGGGAGCTTGTCACATATAACCTTCTTTAAGCATGAAACATGGAAAACTGGGTGCACTCGGGAAGCTGCAGGAAGCTCCAATTTGTATGCCATTGTACCTATCTTTTGCAATACTTTGTATGGACCATAATACTTTGGTGATAATTTTTTATCCTTCTTACCTTGCTTGAGGGACATTTGTTGCACTTGGTCTTGTACTTTTGATATATCATGTAGCATTTCTTCCTCTTCTTCATGAGTCATGCTAGAGCTTTTAGGTTGTTTATTAGGTGTTTCCATTTTCTTTCTTCGGGGCATTAATTACCAATAATAGTGCTCCACTATGCCCTTTGAATTCCTTCAACTAATTTTTCAAACCAAGCTTATGCAAATATTTAAAAAAAATACACACCTTTTTTTTTTACTTTGTAGGCACTCAATATTGAATATGATGTATCTCTGTAATTTCAGATCTTCTAGTTTTGAAATTGCGACCTGTAGTAGCCCCTTGTGTCCTCTTTCTAATGCCACCAGTCTGATCAAATTTAGATTCTCCAAGAAAGAGTTATGCACAATCTCTTAAGATGACCTAATTATATACCTTTTCAGAAGAGTGAACTTTTATGAAGTGCCACGTGTCACTTTTTTGACCTTAGGATCTAAAAAATATACACAAGAAACTATAGTTTGTCATCTTTCTCTAACTTCTTACAAAATTTCAATATTATCCTCAAAACAAAAGTTATGACTATTTTCCCCAAGTCACCTTTTTGGAATGTAATTTGGGAGTCTACAAAAAGGCCAACTTCCTTAGATCATATCTCTGCAAATATAGCGCAAAAATATCTAAAATTCAAACCCGAGGTTTCAAACCATTTCAACCCAAATGGTTTTTTTTTAAGCATCTGAAATGTCACAGGAAAAATGTTATAGTGAAAATTCCACGATGACCTATTTTGAACAGCGAAACCCTAGAATCCATAGCTCTGATACTAAATGTTATGAAACCAGCTCACAAAAAGATAGAAAAGATAGATCAATGCCTTAGAATTCAACCTCTTTGAGGGGAAACCTCCTTTACATTACACAAATGAACAATTCTTGGATGATACAAATGGCAAAACCTCCTTTCTGTATATAGGAGTCTAACGGGTTACAATATAACCCAAGCAACCTAACCATAATAATATAAGGCCACATAAATAACAATAGTGGGCTTCTAGGGTGCACAATACTAACAATATGGGGATAATAGGGTCACAACAATGACAATAAGGAATACAATGACAAAAGTAATGGGGTAATCACTAGTATTATAGGGACCTAACAATTTTCTAGACCTATAAGCTATTACCACATTGTCTTGTGTCAACACTCCTCCAAGGCCTTCCAAACATGCATCTGTACATACAATGAATTGTTTATTTGAATCTGTAATTTTTAGTATAGGATCTATGGTTAGTAATCATTTTAACTTGTCAAAGCTTACCCGATATTCCGTTGTCCGTTCAAATTTTATACCCTTTTTCTGCAAAGAGGTAATAGGATAAGCCAAGTTAGAAAAGGCTTCTATAAATCTGCGATAATATCTTGCAATCCCCATAAATGAATGAATTGTCGACACGTTCTTTGCTATAGCCAATTCATGATGGCTTTAAACTTTTTGGGATCCACTGCTAATCCCACATTAGAAATGATGTGCCCCAAATATTGTATCATCTCTTTATAAAACTCACATTTAATGATTTTTATGCTCCTTGTGCTCCTCCTCATTTCTTGAACACACTAAAATATGATCTATAAATACCAGCAAAAACTTATCAAGGTATGGATGAAGTATGATTTTCATCAAGTACATGAAATTTTTTGGTGCATTTTTGAAACCGAAAGGTAGCACAAAAAAATCATAATGGTCGTATCATGTTCTAAAGGCTATTTTGTATATATCTTCATTCTTTATACGCAGCTAGTGATAACCCGTCCTTAAGTCAATTTTCTAAAATATTGTTTCTTCTCTCACTTGGTCGAATAGATCATCTATTTAAGGCAATGGATATTTGTTCTTGACTATTAACTTATTTAAATGACGGTAGTCAATGCACATTCTAAGTGTGCCATCTTTTTTCTTAACAAAAAGTACAGGTTCCCCCCAAGGTGAGACACTTGGACTAATATACCCCTTGTTCAATAACTCATGTAACTGCATTTTCAATTCCAACAGCTCTGGTATGGTCGTTCTATATGGGGCTCTAGACACCGGAGAAGCACCCGACACCAAATCTATGGTGAAATCTATATCTCTATGTGGGGTTAATTCAAGAATTTCTTCTGAAAAAACATCTTGAAACTCCTTTTTTACCATTATATTGTTCATTTTTTCATTTTCTATTGACTATTCACTACTTTCCACTTGCACCATATACAGTTGACATCCTTTCCTAGCACTTGTTTTTAACTGTAATGCTAAAATTTGTCAGACTAATACGGGTTTTGGTTTTCCTTTAATTAGCCAAGTCTCTCCATTTTAATCCTCACATTGGACTCTTTTCTCTAAATAATTTATAACAATCCCTTTCTTTTCTAACCAATCCATGCCTATAAGCAAATCCTAAGATCCCAAGGAAAAAATATTTAAATTTGTTTTTGTAGGAAACGATTTAATTTAATGGGGCACTATTTTATTTGACTGGTTACCTTTCTTTTAGTGCCCTTCACCAACTGGACCAACTAAGAATTCTTGAATTTTTCAGATTTTAAATTACATTTTTCTACAATTTGGGGGATGATATAGCTTAAACTAGCCCTTGGATCAATTAAAACAGACACATTTTGGTTCAGTATAGTAGCTTTGATTTCAATCATGGTAGATTGATGTTAAGCTTGTCTATCTTTTAATGCAATGCTAATATTAGGAATATTTCTAGCAACATCATTCACCATCATTACTTCCTGGACTGATTGAATATTTTGAACATATATGGGGTTATGTGGGAAATCCCTTAACAGGTGTGGCTCACTACAGCCCCAACATTTTAATGGTCCCATTTCCTTAATTCCACTGTTCTTATCACTTTTCAATTCTATGGGTCCGAATTATTTTGCCATGACTTCCTGTCTTCATTTCTATCCTTGAACTACTGATAACACAACCTAGATTTCCTTACTACCTCATCCATTGATTTTGGATGATTGAACTCGATTATTTCTTTATTTGATGTTGGTAAACAGTTTAAGAACCACTGTACTTTGGCCTTCTCTTCTTTCAAATAAGGCACCTACCATAGCAAGTTGGTAAACTTTTCCAAAAACTTGTCCATGGTTAGCTGTCCCAACTTCAAGTCGTGGAATTCCTTAGCATGGTAATCATAGTAACACTCACTAAGATACCACAACTTAATTTGTTTTCAAAATTAATCCCAAGATACTGTCTTTTCTTCTAGAAAATGTACGTTTTTTACCTCTTCCCATAATTCCACATATAAATTCTCACCACCCATATTAGTTGGAGGAGAATTTTCTATCATTATGTTGCCGGCTACTTCACTTTAGTACCTTATGAGACATACAACTTCTATCAATATTTCGTATCAATCTATAATGGTGCCTTTAAGGTCCAGAGTAGTTACTGGATCTCTGATACCATCTGCCATGTACCTAGATGAAAAACTTAATATACATAATCCTAATATAGAAAATTACCATATTATTTTTTTCCTGTGTAAATATATTTATCAACCTTGCTATCATTAAACCCATGTGACCTCCTGGACGCTTCACATGCCTAGATGGTATTTGATGTATGATGGTTTCTCAATGGTTAGGAGCACAAGGGTTTCGATCAATGGTGCACCTTTGTTTGTGAAACCATAACCTTTCTAACTACACCAAATAAACCTCATTTGGTTCCCCTCATTTGCACCTAGATTTGTTTTCGCATGGGATTTTTCGCTTATGGCTAGTTTTGGCACCGTGGATAATCCCCCTTCTATGACTTGCCCTACTACAATCACACAATGACTACATTCCCAGGTACAAAGAGTCACCTTGCCCTTTCCTTTTTTCATTTTCCTCCATTAAATATTTCAACTCCTCGAAGTGAATTGCCTCATACCAGGCTCAAAGGGATATTAAGTGGCAACAATCTTTTACCAGGGCAACATAGAACATTTTGTGGCTCCAGTTCAGGTATCTAATTGCATTTTCTTATATTCTGGTTGTAGCAAAATTTTGTTTAATTGTGTCATTGCTCCAACAATGTTTCAATTCCTTTCATGAAATTTCCCTAACATTCTTTTGGTTTGTTACAATGACTTCAGGGGTTTTTATTCCACTAGCCACAATTGCTATAGTAGGTTGTGCTAATTACTTGACTGATAAGGCTTTGGGACTAGGGTTACCGGGTAAGGAAGCCTTTTTGGCAATTATATATTGTTACCCTTTTATAGTCCTCTCCTCCTTATGTTGGGGTTTCTTCTTAATAGTTCCCCTATGTTTCCGCAGGAAACAACGAAGACATCTCTACTCTACAGGTAAAATTAAACTCTAACCCTTATTAAATCTGTTAAAATGCGAAAAGTTAACAATTTATTTTCTTTATTACTTAACACTTCTCTTCTTCTCCTCACTCAAGTACATTTTATATTGTTGATTCTATTGATACTTTATCTCATGAATTTGGTGAAGGGTTAATGCTCACGTTTTATGCTACAGGTGGGTACACCTTGCAATGAACTCAATGCATTTTTGAGCTTGCTAAATTTTTGTGTTGGTGATGTTGTGTTTGGCCCAATAATTTTGTTTAAGAGACAAACCTATGTACCCTTGGGGTTTCTGAAAAATATGGTTCTTTGTAGCTGGGATCTCTAGTTTGGTGGTTAATAATTTTAGACTTGTAGTATTTAATAGCTAGTTCTAGTTGGGAAATGAGGGTTAGGGTTTAAAACCATCCTCCATGTATTATTGACTTATTAATTTAGTATTCATAAAAATTTACATAGTAATTTTAAGCTTTAACTGTAATGGCGCTGGCTATCACGTAATTATAATTCGATAAGTAGCATTAGAACTTAACTCTGCTTATTACCGATATATTTACCATATTTTATTTTCTTAATATATATATGGACATCAATATGTGTTTCGAATGGTTTAAAATCTCATATTTCATTTTTATCTTTTGTTTAAATTGAATTGTAGAAGAAACATAACTAATATTGTCCATAACCATTTCTTTATCTTAGCATGTTACATTTAAAATGGCTCCATTTTTGTAATATGGCTCCTAGTCTATAATTTACTATGACAGTATTCATAATTAGAATTTAATATATGGTTCTCAAATATGTATGTTCGACAAATTTTGCTTTTCCGGAATGAATTATGGTCTAGTGGTATTAATCCCAATTACTTTAGAGGGAAAGTGTTGGGTATGATTCCAACTTCGCCTTTCATAGTTCGAAGGTTCATAAACTTTCTCAGACATAATTTCTCTGTCAACTCCCTTAATTTATTTATGTATTTTTTTGTCAGTTCTTACTCTCCTCAGAGTAAATATTCTAGATTTAGTTTCTGTACTCCCTCAACTTGGGCTCCAAACAGAGTTCTGGCATTGAATCCTCCCTTTTTCTAATGGTCGGATATCAAGATTCCCTGATCACTCTTAATTAACCATAGCTACTTAAGCACTGAATTGATACTATACCAAACCTTCCACCATGATTTTACATGCAGTTCATAATGAAAGCACAAAAAACCTCTCCTCCAGAGCTTGGGTTCTAACTTACAACCCAAAATTTGATGTGGCAGCCCAATAACTCTAGTTGGTTGAGCCGACAAGGTTTATCAAAAGATTAACTTGCATACTGGATTCATTTTGAATTCTTTTTACTAGCCTTTGAATTGAACCCATCATTGTAATAACACTTGCAACCTATAAAATCTCAACCAAAAACTAAGATCTGATATCACATCATCCTTTTTGCATGGTATATACAATTTTCACAATTAGATTTTACATGAATCATTATAAGGAATTATTAACATATGTCCCGTAACTCATCAAGTCGTTAATTAATTCGAATAATATATGAATACATGCATCATTTTGGGCACGCAAATTAGGTACATACATGAACTAAATAATCTACAGATCTATACTAATTATACTATTTGTCTATTCCCCACATGATTAATACACTAAGATTCACGATTTCTTATACATAAAAATGAGTCAAGTAAATACTTTTCTTCCATCATAATCAAAACAATCTCCCCTACATGCATAATATCCTTCACTGCTTTCCTTTCCTAATTCATTCTATTCATTTATTTGTTCACTTTTTGAGCACACGGTTTCCTAATTTTTCATTATCAACTTGTTCATAATTCCTTCTAGTTTTCCTTCCTACTTAGACTCATACATGGTAACATTGAATAATTTAATCAGTCATTCTAATTGGAGAAAAATCCAAGACTATATTTTCTTTAGATTCTGGCTAGCATAGAATTTCATACCTAAGGATAAGACATACCAATTTCCTTACCACAATTAAAATCAAATTATCTTTATTTTCCATCAAATTATTTCCTTGAAAGAAAGTTCATGCACATAAACTAAATGTAATAAGGTAAAAGTTAATCTACCCAATAATAAGAATAGAAAGGAGTACCATAAACTTCATTCACATTTAAAAGTATGGAAAGCAAAGATCTAGTAGTTTCCTTCTACTGCATTTGTAACAATTTAGTTAGATAACCGTAATTTCATTAATGACAACAAATCCACCACATGACAACAACTCATTAATGATAAAATATCTCGTAATTCTCTTCTATGCCATTCATACCAAACAAACACATAACATAAATTTTATTAATGATAACAAAACTAAACACAGAACCATAAACTAAAGTCTTGTAGGGAAATGCTTCTAGGAAAATGCTCCTATCCTTATTTTGCCATGACTTCCTGTCTTCATTTCTATCCTTGAACTACTGATAACACAACCTAGATTTCCTTAGTACCTCATCCATTGATTTTGGATGATTGAACTCGCTTCTTTCTTTATTTGATGTTGGCAAATAGTTTAAGAACCACTGTACTTTGGCCTTCTCTTCTTTCAAATAAGGCACCTACCATAGCAAGTTGGTAAACTTTTCCAAAAACGTGTCCATGGTTAGCTGTCCCAACTTCAATTCATGGAATTCCTTAGCATGGTAATCATAGTAACACTCACTAAGATACCACGACTTAATTTGTTTTCAGAATTAATCCCAAGATACTGTCTTTTCTTCTAGAAAATGTATGTTTTTTACCTCTTCCCATAATTCCACATATAAATTCTCACCACCCATATTAGTTGGAGGAGAATTTTCTATCATTATGTTGCCGACTACTTCACTTTAGTACCTTATGAGACATACAACTTCTATCAATATTTCGTATCAATCTATAATGGTGCCTTTAAGGTCCAGAGTAGTTACTGGATCTTTGATACCATCTGCCATGTACCTAGATGAAAAACTTAATATACATAATCCTAATATAGAAAATTACCATATTATTTTTTTCCTGTGTAAATATATTTATCAACCTTGCTATCATTAAACCCATGTGACCTCCCGGACTCTTCACATGCCTAGATGGTATTTGATGTATGATGGTTTCTCAATGGTTAGGAGTGCAAGGGTTTCGATCAATGGTGCACCTTTGTTTGTGAAACCATAACCTTTCTAACTACACCAAAGAAACCTCATTTGGTTCCCCTCATTTGCACCTAGATTTGTTTTCGCATGGGATTTTTCGCTTATGGCCGGTTTTGGCACCGTGGATATTCTCCCTTCTATGACTTGCCCTACTACAACCACACAATGACTACATTCCTAGGTACAAAGAGTCACCTTGCCCTTTCCTTTTGTCATTTTCCTCCATTAAATATTTCACCTCCTCGAAGTGAATTGCCTCATACCAGGCTCAAAGGGATATTAAGTGGCAACAATCTTTTACCAGGGCAACATAGAACATTTTGTGGCTCCAGTTCAGGTATCTAATTGCATTTTCTTATATTCTGGTTGTAGCAAAATTTTGTTTAATTGTGTCATTGCTCCAACAATGTTTCAATTCCTTTCATGAAATTTCCCTAACATTCTTTTGGTTTGTTACAATGACTTCAGGGGTTTTTAATCCACTAGCCACAATTGCTATAGTAGGTTGTGCTAATTACTTGACTGATAAGGCTCTGGGACTAGGGTTACGGGGTAAGGAAGCCTTTTTGGCAATTATCTATTGTTACCCTTTTATAGTCCTCTCCTCCTTATGTTGGGGTTTCTTCTTAATAGTTCCCCTATGTTTTCGCAGGCAACAACGAAGACATCTCTACTCTACAGGTAAAATTAAACTCTAACCCTTGTTAAATCCGTTAAAATGCAAAAAGTTAACAATTTATTTTCTTTATTACTTAACGCTTCTCTTCTTCTCCTCACTCAAGTACATTTTATATTGTTGATTCTATTGATACTTTATCTCATGAATTTGGTGAAGGGTTAATGCTCACATTTTACGCTACAGGTGGGTACACCTTGCAATGAACTCAATGCATTTTTGAGCTTGCTAAATTTTTGTGTTGGTGATGTTGTGTTTGGCCCAATAATTTTGTTTAAGAGACAAACCTATGTACCCTTGGGGTTTCTGAAAAATATGGTTCTTTGTAGCTGGGATCTCTAGTTTGGTGGTTAATAATTTTAGACTTGTAGTATTTAATAGCTAGTTCTAGTTGGGAAATGAGGGTTAGGGTTTAAAACCCTCCTCCATGTATTATTGACTTGTTAATTTAGTATTCATAAAAATTTACATAGTAATTTTAAGCTTTAACTGTAATGGCGCTGGCTATCACGTAATTATAATTCGATAAGTAGCATTAGAACTTAACTCTGCTTATTACCGATATATTTACCATATTTTATTTTCTTAATATATATATGGACATCAATATGTGTTTCGAATGGTTTAAAATCTCATATTTCATTTTTATCTTTTGTTTAAATTGAATTGTAGAAGAAACATAACTAATATTGTCCATAATCATTTCTTTATCTTAGCATGTTACATTTAAAATGGCTCCATTTTTGTAATATGGCTCCTAGTCTATAATTTACTATGACAGTATTCGTAATTAGAATTTAATATATGGTTCTCAAATATGTATGTTCGACAAATGTTGCTTTTGGGAATGAATTATGGTCTAGTGGTATTAATCCCAATTACTTTAGAGGGAAAGTGTTGGGTATGATTCCAACTTTGCCTTTCATAGTTCGAAGGTTCATAAACTTTCTCGGACATAATTTCTCCGTCAACTCCCTTAATTTATTTATGTATTTTTTTGTCAGTTCTTACTCTCCTCAGAGTAAATATTCTAGATTTAGTTTCTGTACTCCCTCAACTTGGGCTCCAAACAGAGTTCTGGCATTGAATCCTCCCTTTTTCTAATGGTCGGATATCAAGATTCCCTGATCACTCTTAATTAACCATAGCTACTTAAGCACTGAATTGATACTATACCAAACCTTCCACCATGATTTTACATGCAGTTCATAATGAAAGCACACAAAACCTCTCCTCCAGAGCTTGGGTTCTAACTTACGACCCAAAATTTGATGTGGCAGCCCAATAACTCTAGTTGGTTGAGCCGACAAGGTTTATCAAAAGATTACCTTGCATACTGGATTCATTTTGAATTCTTTTTACTAGCCTTTGAATTGAACCCATCATTGTAATAACTCTTGCAACCTATAAAATCTCAACCAAAAACTAAAATCTGATATCACATCATCCTTTTTGCATGGTATATACAATTTTCACAATTAGATTTTACATGAATCATTATAAGGAATTATTAACATATGTCCCATAACTCATCAAGTCGTTAATTACTTCGGATAATATATGAATACATGCATCATTTTGGGCACGCAAATTAGGTACATACATGAACTAAATAATCTATAGATCTATACTAATTATACTATTTGTCTATTCCCCACATGATTAATACACTAAGATTCACGATTTCTTATACATAAAAATGAGTCAAGTAAATACTTTTCTTCCATCATAATCAAAACAATCTCCCCTACATGCATAATATCCTTCACTGCTTTCCTTTCCTAATTCATTCTATTCATTTATTTGTTCACTTTTTGAGCACATGGTTTCCTAATTTTTCATTATCAACTTGTTCATAATTCCTTCTAGTTTTCCTTCCTACTTAGACTCATACATGGTAACATTGAATAATTTGATCAGTCATTCTAATTGGAGAAAAATCCAACACTATATTTTCTTCAGATTCTGGCTAGCATAGAATTTCATACCTAAGGATAAGACATACCAATTTCCTTACCACAATTAAAATCAATTTATCTTTATTTTCCATCAAAATATTTCCTTGAAAGAAAGTTCATGCACATAAACTAAATGTAATAAGGTAAAAGTTAATCTACCCAATAATAAGAATAGAAAGGAGTACCATAAACTTCATTCACATTTAAAAATATGGAAAGCAAAGATCTAGTAGTTTCCTTCTACTGCATTTGTAACAATTTAGTTAGATAACCATAATTTCATTAATGACAACAAATCCACCACATGACAACAACTCATTAATGATAAAATATCTCGTAATTCTCTTCTATGCCATTCATACCAAACAAACACATAACATAAATTTTATTAATGATAACAAAAATAAACATAGAACCATAAACTAAAGTCTTGTAGGGAAATGCTTCTAGGAAATATTGTTTCCACCCAACCTTAAACCAATTTCCTTTGGTTCTCTCCAAGTAGAGAATTTTTTCCTGGAACCAACAACCTCTTGAGGATTCTTGTCATGTAATTTATACATTAATCTTTGACAAATGTTTCCTTGGCAAGGTCCTGCCTTTCAGGGTTTTGCCACCCTTTAGCCTAGGCCGTTTCTCTATCTCTTTTTTTTATTCCTTCAAAATCCGCCTTTCTCCCCTGCATATTTTTCTCAGTATTTCTCTTCAATTGATTTTATTTTTTTCTAAGGAATTCAAAATAATCTAGATATTTTTTAGATTTGGAAAGTTTCTCTTATGTAAACCTTTTTTTCCTCATTTCCAACTTTATTCCAAAAATGTATTTATTACTTACATGATTTTTCAAAAAGCCAATTTATCGTGGCTTGCTTACATCAGTTTTGAAAACAAGAGTTCGGGTTGTATTAAATTTTTTAATAAGCCAATTAGGCTTATGTATTAAACTAGAACATTATAAATTGTAAAATCATCAAGGGTAACCAAGGAAAGGTAAATACTGAGAAATAATTACAACTACAACAAAGCATCCCAACTCTATGCAAAGGAGAGTAGTTACATTCTAGTTGTTAATATTTTCCCAAATACATATTAATGATTCACTACAATTAGTTGTTTAGAATCCCAAAGTAAATACAAAAAGTATGATCATTGTAAATCGATTACATGTACAATTTATTAATCTAGTATAAATAATGACATATATATAATATAAATTAGGATGAAATAGGTTCATGATAATAATCCTGAATTTAAGAAAATTTAGAATGCCCAATCTTTATCTACAAGACGATGTCGAAATAAAGTAAAGGAAAATACTTATGCTGAGGAGTTCTAATGCAACAACCACTCCACAAGTAACACTATTGATTATCATTATCAATTCAAAAAATAAGATAAATTAGACAAAAGCAGATGTTGATGTAGATCCCTTTTTGAACAAATTGTTTACCACAATAAGAGTATTTACTCATAGAAAAACCAATTTATGTAAAGATTCAACTATAAGAAAATATGAAATCAGAGTAACAAGGTATTCCAAATTTAATTCTATAGTCTATATATATGTACTATAATGAATTGTTAATACATCAAAAATGGCATACATGCCTTGAATATAATAGTGGATGTGTGTTATCCCAATGAGTGACACCCAAAAAAGTAAATTGAGTCCCATGGAAACTTTCAGTACCATGACTACTAGAATCAAAGCAATGTGCAGACATTAGGAAAAAGAAAGACAAAAGTTCAAAATTTGATTTCCAACTTGAAATATGAATTTAGCATAAGTGAATTACTCCACAGCTAGCAAGAAAACAATTATTTAGGGTGCATGACTATGGATCCAAGTTGGCCTATGCAAAATTGCGAAAAAAAATAGAAACAATGAGATGAACAAGAATTTTATGAACCATTGTCAAAAAAATTATTTCAGTGGATTGGTGGTGAAATATAACAACTAATTGAGGGTTACCTAGAGAATAGTTGATAGGGTCACCCCACAGGAGCTTTGTAACAAACCCAACTAGAATCAACATTTAACTTATTATCCCAAGATATATTTAGATGAATCTAAGAAAAGAGGAAGCATTATTTGGAAAACTATTGTTCCAAAGCTTAAGTGTAAACCTGGGGTACACAGATAACAAAGTACCACATTACCATAAATTTATTTGACATTGATATCACAAGGAGGAGGCATGAAGCCCATACATTCAACCAAGGATTTATGGAAATAAAAACCTTCATACAACAAATTCGAATAGATTATATGAATTGGATAAGTGGGGGGAAAGATAAATTTACTTGAGGGGAATGGTTGAACAAGGCATGGCCTTGGTAGGGTCACCCCAAAATTCCCAACCTTCACACCCCACTTGAAGAATGGGTGTAACAATAAACATGATAAGAGTAGATTATATTATAATATATATACTAAAAACTAAGTGTGAACATCCTGAAACTTAAGGCAAACATCGATAATTGGTAGATAGAGTGTAGGTAGACCCAAAAGTTAAAGTACCACAACATGATTATTGATGGGTTGGGAGTGGAGAAAAACATGAATACATTTCCCTTAGAACCAGAAGTGCTAATAACAATGGCACTTTGCATAACCACAAGGGTGAAAAAAGAGAAACTGTTTCTAGGAGGAGGATTTAGGGTTAATTGGAATGCCTTAGAATGTCTCCAACCATTGGATTGATGGTCCGTATCTTCCACCAATGGATGTAAAACATAAGGACAAGGTGAGTGATGGGAACATGAAGGACAACACAAACACCTGTGAAAAATCGACACGATGGATGCTTGGTAATGTAACCTATGTGAAGTGAAAATAACCAACCTTGGGATTGAAATTAACCAAGACATAAATGTGCTAGGACATATGAAATGTCTCTTGTAATGTAGGTTATATCTAGTCATGATATGGTAAAAATAAGAGTCATTCCAAAATACTCATAACAATAGGCTAGGAGATAGAAATTAAGGCTCATGATTTATGTGCACTATAGGAAATGGGACGTTCTATGAACACATTGCAAACAACCAAGTAAAACATTAGTTAGCCAACACACACCATAGGAGATTGATTATAAGAAGTAAGATTTTATGTAGGTACATACTTGGAAAACATGAATATTGTAATATTTAAGAACATATCAAAGCACACATTACATGTAAATAGAAGTTAAAGTTATGCTAGTCTAGATTTGTAAGTACTTTAATTACAAAGAACACTGGTCTCAATAAACCATGCAGGGATAT
>APFE030629296.1:0-12645 GCA_000404065.3 Pinus taeda
TTTTTCGACAATGGAAGCATTACATTTTGGGGAAGGAAATGGCCATCCACATAGACCACCGACCCCTGTAGTTCATACAAACCCAATGGAAATTGCAAAATGATCACCATCAAAAGTGGTCCACATACTTGCAGCAGTTCCATTTGAATATCGAGTATAAGAAGGGCAGCACCAATAAGGTGATAGATTGCCTCAATCGACCACTGATCATGGCGTTAACTACCGTGCTCAACTTTTGTGAGCACGAGACTTCTGATTGGCCACTTCTCTACAAAAGTGACCCAAAATTCGGCCACACATACTAGACACCCTTGGAGGGTCAACATGTTCCATATTTTCACCTCCACGATACCATGTTATGCCACTTGGGTCACCTTTGTGTTCCTTCAAGTGAGCGTTCCAAGATGATTTGGGAAGCACACTATAGTCGAGCTACTGGGCATTTTGGGGTCGAGAAAATGGTGGCAGTACTACAGAAGTATTTCTATTGGCCGAATCTTCGACAGGATGTCGGGAAGTACATCAGATCGTGCACTACCTGCACCATTGCCAAACCGACCATCAAGAAGCAAGACCTTTATACCCCGCTACCTACCCCTAGTCGACCTTGGGAATCCATCTCCATGGATTACATGTCAGGCCTTCCTTCCACTAAGCATGGAAACGACTGTGTTTTGGTGGTATTCGACAGGTTCTCGAAGATGGTCATTATGGCGGCTTGCAAGAAGAATATCACAGCCGAAGTCACTACTAAAATATTCTTTGAATGATTGTGGGTACACTTTGAGATCCCACAGTTTATCATCTCACATCGGGACAGTAAATTCCTGAGTACATTTTGGTCTAGTCTCTGGTCGATGCTGGACACCAAACTCACTAAGTCCACAACCTTCCATCCTCAAACTGATGGCCATACAGAGGTTGTCAACAGGATGATCGTACACATTTTGCGCATGTACAACTCAAAGCATCCACGCACATGGGATGAGAGCCTCCCCTATGTTCAACACAGCTACAAACGGGCTCTCCACAGCTCGACTGGCCACATCCCTTTTCAGGTGGGCTTGGGATTCCATCCACCATGTCCCATTGATGTGGCCATGTCATTTGCCGCTACTCACGAAGATTCGGCTCATGTCTAGTCCGAAACAGATAAGGCAAACAACTTCATTGAGCACATCCAACATATTCGCCAGTAGGTCCATGAAATTCTGGAGAAATCAAATGCCAAGTACAAGCAACGACATGATCAACATTGGGTGTCACGCAAGTTTCAGGTGGGCAACAAAGTTTGGTTGCATTTGTAAAAGGAATGCCTTACCGGAGCCTATCGGAAACTCAGACCACTCTAATATGGTCCTTACACCATTACCAAGGTTGTGGGAGATAATGCATTTGAGCTCAGCATTCCCCCATTCCTTTTCCTACACCTAATGCTCAATGTGGACCACCTTCGGCCATACTTTCCACCATTACTAGACACATCCGACATTGCAAAACAACTCACACCCAAAGAGTTAAATCTAGATTGCATGGAACAAGATGCAACTGATCGGATAATGGACACACAGATCAAGCACACTCACCAGCAGAATATTCAATTGTATCGAGTTGTCAAAGCAGGCCAACTCCTTCACGAGGGTAAGTGGCTCACCAGGGACCAAGTTTAGCAGAAGTTTCCTCATCTCATGGAGGAACTCAATGTAACGGGGACCATTGCTTCCTAAGGGGGGAGGAATGATCCAGGTGGATATTGGTGGCCACCCGCCATTTCCACTTAGACCCCCACCATTTCTTCTTTCATTTTTTCAGTTTCTTTAATCATAACAAAATTTACTATTTTTAGCATTTTTTTCGGGTCCTAAACTTATGGAGTTGTTTTGAGGCCCTAAACGACGTTTTTTTGGAAATCTATCGTCACCGATTTTCTATCTAAAATTGTCTTTCTAGTTGTAGTCCTTGGAGAGATATTTCCAACGGGCTATCATGCGCATCAAACGGAGATAATATGACCAAGTCATGACCCTGGGAAGTTGGTTGTGCAACTCACCCCAACGGGGCCCATAAACTCTTGGTGTTACATCTCCTTGGGTTAGGGTTTTGGCTGTTTAGGGTTTGCTCTTATTTTTCAATAATAAAAAGGCCCTTGAGCCTCATTGTAGTTCAGTTCAGAGACATGTAGTCGCCACATCTCTTCTTAGAGATAAGCTACCATTGCCCTAGCTGGTGTATTTCCATTTCCGTTTGTAAGCATATTTCAGTATTTTACATTAATGAAATGAAGTATTAATTCGGTTGCATCTCTGTGTTTATGGTTATCTCTGTAATTTGTTGCGTTCCTGTTTAAATTTGGATCACACATGCCCCATCCTTTGCATATCTTAGCTTTGTATTTCGACCTTTGTTCTCCCGCAAATACCCCGTCCTCTGCACATCCTTCATTTTGCACATATTCACAACTTTATGCAACTATTTTTTCACATATTTATATATGTACAAGTTTTAAATAGAAAAGAGTTTAAAAATATTTTTGTCTCTACATAATAAGGTCATCTTTGCAACCTCGTTCTCTGGCACATGCTCTTTCCTCCACATAGTAAAAGCTTCACACAAGGAAACCTGGGTGTGTTTCATACATTGTTCAGTTTTGCACACATAGTCCAAACTTTTCATGACACAAATTGCTGCTCAATTGACTCACTCGTAGTATGGTTCACATATTCATTTTACAACAAAACACTTCTTCCTCACACGGATTGAAAATACATTTTATTTAATATTGCATAATACAAACATCTTTTATAGTCCAATGGTTATGATAATTATTACAACAAGATCATTTGTAGCCCAACAGTTAAAGTAATAGCATGTTGGATTCAAAAGTTGTTCTCCTTAGATACACCTTTCTAATGGGCTATCATATGCACCAAATAAAGATCACACGTCAAAGTTCCAACGACATATTTAGTAACATAAAAGGGAAAATTAGAGGGAAAATGATCAATGAAAAGAGTAACATTAACAAATTTCTTTCGTGGCCAACATGCCTATATATAATGTGTCAAAAGCAATAAGGAATCTAAGTCATGAATTGACATCTAAGATCTGAAATCAAAACATCCTCCACATAGTAAAAGCTTCACTTTTAGCCACAATGTGAGTGCCAGGGCACCCCCGCTTATGAAAAGGACCATGTTCCCTTACACATACTCCATCTTCCACATAGTAAAATATCCGCACAAGGAAACATAATAAATATTAATTCGAATTTTTTTAGTCCCCCCCACCCCCCCCGGCTTATGCAAAGGATTTAGAATCGCATCAATTCTGACATCATTGAGCAGAGCAATAACAAAATAATGTCAGTGTCAGAGCACCCTTGACTATGCAAAGGACCCTCATTCTCCCTCACATACTTTGTCCTTCATACAGTAAAAGCTCCACACAAGGAAACTTAATAATATTAATTGGAGATTTGTTCAACTTCCCTTCCCGCCACGAGCTTATGCAAAGAACCTGCAACTGCATCAATTATGGCATCATTGAGCAGAGCACTAACTTAACAATGTCAATGTCAGAGCACTCACCAATAGAATAGCAACTCACAAAATTAGTTTTATTTTAATTTTAAAATGAATTGTGAGGCACTAACAAATACTGAAAATAAAATGCCCTCCACCAAGGGAATTATGTCCCATCAGAAATCCCTTAATTAATCAGAAAATAGAAATAAGATTTGTTGAAAATTAGAAAAATATTTTTGAATTTATGCAAAAATAGAAATATTAAGCATTTTCCCAAAACTTCGGTTAAAATTGCAAAAATACAACCAAATAATGCAGAATCAACACACTTTAAGCATGAGGCAAATATTATAATCCCGACAAAATAAAGACTAATAAATAACTAATTTATTAAAAATTTACCACCATTAATTTATGATAATGTTCTGATACATTATGTACATGCTTCTCCTTCTCACCCATTTTTAATAATGGAGTGGCAATTGTTTCCCACCACCACCTCATTTACCACTGTTTATATGATTGCCTCAAAATTTACATGATTGCCTCAAATCACCATCTGATCATTAATGTGACCTTTGTTGACATTATATTGGCATCTATGCTTTGAAAGGGCATGCTTGCCATGAAAGGGTAGAAATCTTTTATAATGGTGGAAAATAATATGAAAGGGTAGAAATCTTTTTTAATGGTGGAAAACACTAATCATGCCTTTTAGGAAATCAATGAAATTTCATTTGCTCCCAAAGATGTATTATTCACATAAATATAATACAACGGGGTGGTATTATTTAAATGTGTTGACCCCTAAGCATGGAGAGTGCCACTTTACTCTAGAAATTGACAAACACAATCCCATCATAGAGGTTGATGGTTCAAAGTTCCATACTAGTGGTTTGAATTTTTGAACTGAGAGTGAAATTGTCTCTCATGAATCATTATACATTAAAGTGAGAGACAAAGTTCCCCTAAAGAAGCATTATATATCATGTATTTTAAAAAGTTGAAAAGAGTGCAATAGTTTTTTTAAGTGATCATAACACAATTTACAAAGAGGTTGGATGTTGGATTTTGGACAAAACATCGTGACAAATATTGCTTGAGTAGGTATCTATTAATATGGGTTTACCCTATGACTAAAGTCTATCAAATATATATTATCTAGATAAAGACAGTGTAGACTTAAGAGTTATTGTATGAATATAATAAACATTTTTCTAATTTTTTAAGGAAGTAGAACGCGTTATTGCATCAAACTAAGTCAGTATTTTATGTTGGAAAATAACTATCCTTAATGTAATTTTTATTTTTTTCGATCTATGGACACTTAAATAAGCATATTTAATTTAGAAACATTTATAATATTAACATTGCATATTGGTCATGATGATACGGATTTATCTTAAAAATATATATATAACTAAAATAACTACATTGCAACAGATAATTAGGAATAAGGTATTATAAAATTTAGTAAAAATATTTTTCTATTCACTTGTTTGTGGAGTTTAAAACATTCACTTGTCTTTGTAGTTTAAAAGTTATTGTGGCCATCACTATCACCAATGTCTTTTTTATAAGACAAGTAGTTTAAAAGTTATTGTGGCCATCACTATCACCAATGTCTTTTTTATTGATATTGTAATTAATACTTTCATTTCGAACAATAAAATATAATGGTTGGGATTTAAATATGTATTATGTTTAACACAATGATACATGCATTATATAGTGAAAAAAAAGAGGGAAAAAAAAGAGGGATAGTAATAGTAGTGCTTTGAATATGTACTGTGTAAATATAATGATACATGCATTACGATGTTTTGTGATTATGAAAAAGGGGATTGTGCATAAATTGAATTGGTGATTAATTGTTATATGATATGTGTTTTCTTTATTCATAAATTTAAATATGATATTTTATATTTGTTTAGGGATATAAAGAATTTATTTAACAAATAAATAAAGAGGGTTGAGTATATAAGTAAAAAGTATTTTTAGTGAATTTTTATTAAAATTCAACAGCTGATTAGTGCTATTTAGAAAGATGAGAAAGATATTGAGCATGTTGTTGAATTATTATAATAATATAGCTATATAAGTAATTTCCAATATCACAACTTTAATTTTTAGCTTCTTTTCAAATTTTATTAATAATAAATTTAGGTTAATGATTAAGTTTAAAATATCTTTATCAATTTTGATTTAGGAATTATTGCAGTTAAAGATTTGCTAAAAAATATAGTTTAAGAGTTGTTTTTTCTCTATGTGAGCATAGAGTCATGAGGTTTGATTTCTTCTACAATACCTGGTAAGCCACACACACACACACACATATATATATACACACACACCAATTTCTGCTCATGGCCAGATTGTATCTGCTCTACCATGACAACTTCATCACCCTACTAGATTTTCAAAAGAAGAAAGTGGTGTGGCATAGGGTGTCATCAATCACACACAATTCAAAGCATGATGAAAATTCTATTGAGGCATGACAATATGTGTATATAAATTAATCGATTTTCTTTGTTGGTTCAAGTTTGTTAATGACACGATGTTAGAAACTAATGTTAATACAACTTTGAAGATTGGTTCGACATGTGGATACCACTATCATTCACCATAATCAAAAATATATATGTGTGCACTTTAGCCCTTGCAAATATTTCAATGGCAACATTGATGTATCCCCAAAAAAAATCATATTTAATTAACAATTATGAAGTATTTGAATGTCTCATTGGTTTAAACCAAGTGGTTGAGATAATTGTTTGTTATCTCTCTACATAGTTTCAATTCTTGCCAGGGACATGTTGGCTAATTGTGATAAGGCTTGAAGAGTAGGTGACCAATGGATAGATTCCTTATGGGGTTTAAGATGTCTCTAGCTTTGTGGGCTATTGGATATACTATTGGTGTTATAGTGGTAGCCAACAAATGGGGTTTTCAAGGGTCTGGATCCATTTATACATTTCAAATAATGAAAAATAATGATTTCACCAAAATTTGTATCACTGGATTTCAACGAATAAGACAAAAATTTAAAATAGATACACTTTTTGCTAATATAGACTTTCACAATTTAAATTCATAGAATATTATTGTTTCTAAAAAACTATAGAAAGAGTGCGAAACTTTCAACTATTTCTGAAAAAAAAAAATATGAAATAAGTATAAACATCCTACTACTAAAAAACTGTGACATGAATATGAAATGTCTATACTAAAAAAGACTGTGAAATGAGTATGAAATATCTATACTACTTTTGGAAAAACTATTTTAAACTAAAATTAATACATATACATCTTTTAGCTATATATTCCTCCACTCATCTCATTTTAGTATTTCCATACTAGCATCCTATACTAATTATATGTATTCCTCCACTCATCTCATTTTAGTATTTCCATACTAGCATTCCTATACTATTTTTACTTACACATTCCCAATTGGCCATTTTGAGACAAAACTATGACAGTTTCAGGCTAGTTATAGAACAGGATGAAAATAGAAGGGGAGAAGAGGGACGTGGTAAAAAAACAAAACGTGTCGTTTTCACATCAAATTTCCATGCCCTCCGCAGGACGCATCATGAGAATGCGCTCACTTTCTCTCTCTCCTACACACTTCTTATGTGTCCTATTTACCTCTAATTTTTCTTGTTGACCGCGTCCACCCTACCCAGTCAATTTGAAAAACTCACAGGTTTTTTAATTCAATACCGCAGGTTCTCCCACTACCTGCTCCTTCCCTACGCCCCTCAGCTCGCTTTTCTAATAAAATCAGCGGTCTCACAGGGGTGGAAGTATATTTGAGGCAGGTGAGATTTCGGGGATCGAGGCAGACTATTGACAGTCTTCTGAAAAAAAAACTGCTCTGATGGCAGTCATGACTTTAGTCTAGTCTTGTTTGAACTTTGAATCTCTGCAAAACATAAATTTGTTTCGTAGGAAGGACGCCATGAACGAGCACTGCTCCTTCCCAATACATGAAATCAATGTCCTTTCTTCTTCTGCTGCTGCTAATGCAGGGGCTGCTGTGATGGATTGTGCTTGTCCTGTATATGATCGGCCAGATGATCACTCCATAACCATTAGAGCAGCTTCAGATGATCCTGAAGAGAAAGAGATATGGTGGAACTCAGCATCCCCACAAGGCCTTGCTGAGTGTAGAATATGCCAAGAGGAGGAAGAAATCTTCAACCTTGAAGTCCCGTGTGCTTGCTCTGGAAGTGTCAAGGTTTTGCAATTTTTACCAGTTTTGGGTTTATGACATTTTAAAACCACTTCCAACTCTATAAATTTTTATCTGTTTAGTCAATTGGGTGTATCTAGGATGGTTGAGAAATGGTTGTTATTTTCTTCACCTAGATTCAAATTCTTGCCAGTAACATGATATCTGGGACACAATAACCAGAATACAATAACATGATATCTGGTCGTTGGAAAAATGGTTGTTATCTTCTCCATCCAGATTCCCAGATTCAAATCCCTGCAGTGACATATTATGATTGATATGATTAACTCTAAATATAATTGTAATGGTTTTGTAATGGTTTTGTGATTATGAATATTGTTATATTAACTTTGACCCTTATGAACTCTGTCTGAATAAGTGTACCTATGGACTAACCTGATACCAACCACCTTACTTTAACCTTGATACTAAGAAGAAGGCTAGTCTCTTTCTCCTTGAAAAAAAATCTTGCCTGTCTGTATTTTATATTTGACATTGACTTATACTTCAAGTTATGAATTCTGATTGATTTGAATATTGATGTGAAGTTCGCCCATCGCAAGTGCGTTCAACGTTGGTGCAACGAAAAAGGGGACACCACCTGTGAAATTTGCCATCAGGTAAACTTCAGTTTCCCCCAAATTTTAATTGCTAAAATCTGTTACTGGTGCACCATTTGTTGATTTCAGTTTCACTGAGAAATAATATTGCGGAAATGATTCCAGACTTATAAG
Source organism: Pinus taeda (assembly GCA_000404065.3). Lineage (NCBI taxonomy): Eukaryota > Viridiplantae > Streptophyta > Pinopsida > Pinales > Pinaceae > Pinus > Pinus taeda. Next base: position 8,502 of record APFE030629296.1, read on the forward strand.
AGTGGATACACAGCACTGCCAAGGCCTACTTCAGTCGATCCAAGGTAAGTGCTATTAGGCCCTTCCAACATGGTGTTTAAAAGTTTAGATAAAAATGAATGGAATATGTGTTGAATGGCTAGTCAGAACTTTTGGGTTTGATATTAAGTTCTGTAAATTCGTTTTCTCCTTGGTTGGGAGAGATAGTGAACCTGAGGTTCTATTTGGGGAGTGATAGAAGTCAACCCCCTTGGTAGGAAACCTCCGGTCTCTGTCTGGTCACATTGATTTCCATATATAAGAAACTTTTCAGATTTTTATTGGTTTTTCTGGAGTGAAGATTTTCATAGTTAGTCGTATTCTGGAGTGAAATTTTCCACAAACAGTCAGTCATATTGTTGAGACTTTTTTTTCGAAGTAAATTGTATGTATTGCTTTGGAACATTCAATTTTTTTGAAATTAGTATTTCACTCATGGTTGTAAACTTTTAGTCATATTTTGGAGTGAAGATTTTCACAATTAGTTGGTACATAACTATTTTGAAATAGGCATTTCAGTCATCACCATGGATTTCTAATCACATTTTGGAGTAAAGATTTTAGCAGTTAGTTATATGGTCATATTGTTGAGAAGTTTTTGGAGTTATATTCTCATATTGTTGAGAAGTTTTTGGAATGAATTGTAATTAGAACACTCGAGTTTTTGGAATGAATTGTAATTAGAACATTCAATTTTTTGAAATAGACACTCCATCCATCGTCATGGACTTCTTCTTGTTTTTGTCGTGGACTTCTTGTTTTTGTTATGGTTGCAGATATAACGATAATGAGGATGAGATGGGAGATTCAAGCATATTAATGGGCCAAAATTTTGTGGATGTTGATTATGATGACTTTTCAGAAATTAATTCCAACACAGCTGCCTGCTGCCGTTCTGCAGCCTTCATTGTAATGATTAGACTGCACTTAGCTACTACCCTGCAAATTCTGTTTTCTCTGTTTTTCCCTTCTTCTTTTTGGTTTTTGTCAACATTTTTGCAAATGGATGGCTGTTCTCATGCAGTTATTGGTGCTGTTACTTCTTCGTCATGCTCTGTCCATCGCTGCAGCTACTATAGATGAGGATTCTTCAGTTTTCTTCATCGTAAGTGCCTGTAATATTGCCTTTTTTTCACCTTTATGATGGCAATGTGGATGAATGTTTGATAACAATTTGGTTCCATTTTGAATATAGCTTTTCCTGTTGAGAGCTGCTGGGTTTCTTCTTCCCTGCTATATAATGGCTCGAGCAATGAATATTCTTCAGCTTAGACGCCAGCGCCATCAGGTAGAAGTACTTTTAGACTTTCAGTAAAAATACTGCACAGGCAATATACAGATTATGCAAGCACTGCTCTGTGCTTATTGAAAGCCATAGGATTTATTTCTATGACCAGATTTGATTAATCATATATGCATATTTAACTACCATGTTACATACACATTTATTATTAATAATTATATACAGGCAGAGGAGGCAATGACAACTAGAGGTGTTGCTGTGGTCTCTGAAGGGCAGGGCAGAAGTGTGAGATTCTCCATGGCTGCTATTCCGAGAACAAATGCAACTCAGTAACAAAACTCCCTGCAGCTTTGCTTTACCCATTAAGCATCATCATTTATTCATTATTGTTGTACCCTGTACTGTAAAAGATTTTACATGAGAATGAATGGAGGAGTTTTACATGAAAAAGGATGCAGAGATTGGTCAAAATAATGTTGAAAAAGCAATGAAAGTAGATTACTGCAGAGAGATTGGTCAAAATAATGTGGAAAAAGCAATGTAAGTAGATTACTGCAGATTATGGTGTTTTTTGGATACTTGCAGACTAGAGCATTGAGGGTAGTAGTGAAGGCATGACTACTTGGCCTTCTCAAGGATTATTTTCTATAAACAGAACTGACTATGTAAAAGCAATAGATGGTATTACAGTTTTATTAGAACTTCCAAATTTTTATATATTGTACAATTCCCCAGTTTTTGTTTTTCCACTCCTCCATGTTGTGTTTATTAGGGAAATTTCATCAGAGAGAAGGTATTTTTGTAGGGCACAGTTCACCTTATGTTGTGTTTATTAGGAAAATTTCATCACCTTATGTTGTGTTTATTAGGGAAATTTCATCACAGAGAAGGTATTTTTGTAGGGTACAATTCACTAAATCCCAACTCTTTCCTATTGAATATGTAAAAAGCTGGGAGCAAGGATTTTAGCATGGCACAATTTGCAAGAACCAACTCATCAGAATCAGGGTACTCTTGCAACGAGAGAAAATAAAGGAAGTATAACATCAAAACAGTGAAAAAGAGTAAAACGTAAAATCAATGGATAAAACAATATGTATCTCACTTTCAAGTTTAATATAAAATTATATTATAATAGTTTTTAATATTTATATAATTAATAATTAATTTTATATAAAATAAATAAATAAGTTAAATGATTTTATGGTTGATTGTAACTTATAACCAGAATCAAATTTGGAAAAATAATTTTAATTAAAAAATGCTATTTTTAAATTAAGAAAATATTTCTTTAAATATATATATATAATATGTTTAAATAAAAAATCATATAAAATATACAAACAATCACTTAAAATATGGTTATATGAAATAATAAACAAATCACATAATAAAGATTCATTTCATTACAATAATTTACATATTCTTTCAATTTAATTATTATTATTTTTATTTTTAATATAATAAAATAAATAAAGTTCATTTCATTACAATAATTTCATTATCTTTCATTTAATTACTTAATTATTTCATTTTATATAAATAAAAATAAGTAAATAAAAAAATTTGAAAATAACTCTTAAAAAAAATATATATTTTATTTGAAAATTATATATTTAATTTATAAAATAATAAAGTAAAATCATTTTAAATACAATAAATAATAAAATATATATTTTAATCTAAAAGTTTAATTAGAAAAAATAAAAAATTATTATACTCAATTACATTTTGAGATTTATCTCAATAATTTTCATTACAATAATCTATAATTGGTTTTACATATACATTATAAAATACAATTTCAACATAGTGTAAGATTCATTCTTCATAATATTAATATTATTTTTCCATTTGAATAAGTTTATATTTTCATGAATATAACTTTTTCAAGGTAGATGTCATTTTTGTAGTTAATTAAATGATATAAAAAAAAATTGTATTTAATTATATGATATAATGGTTTTTATTATTATGTGATTATAATTTTGAATAATTTGAATGTTTACTTTTTCAAGATAGATGTCATTTTTGTATTTAAAAAAATGTATTTAATTATATCATATAGTGGTTTTTTATTATTATGTGATTGCAATTTTGAATAATATAAATGTTAGAAATGCATGTTTAAAAACATATATGTCTCTGAGAATGTTTAATGTCTTTTTTTAAATGATATATATGTGAATTTTTATATCTTAATATATAACTTAAAGTTTAATTAGATTCAAGGGCTAGTTCAACTAGTTGAGTTTTTGTTGTTAAAGTATTTTTGCTATTTAGAGGTCACAAGTTCAACTCTCTCGAGGCCTTCCAAATCAGGCTTCATGGTTGGATCGGCAAGAAGTGGTCCCTTTGGATGGATTTCCCTAATATAAATATTTTGCCCAAGTAGTGGTCATGGGTCCATGAAACAAAAAACAAAAAAAACAACAAAAACAAAAAAACTAGCCTAACGTAAATCTCAATTGAGATGAAGTGTGTGATAATTAACAATGAAGTATGGAAATATGAATCCCATTTTGTTGAATATTATGAAAATTTGAGGTTAAACAAATCACAATTGAGTCTTATAGAAATCTTTGATTGAGATAGCTTCAATACTAACTTGTTATCAAAGATATTGATCGATGCAATTGAGAGTTTTTATGGGTATCTATAAATTCATAGATGACTTGTAAGGAAGTCTTAAACTACATTTGCATAGCCCTTATCCATGTAAGATCACCAATGGACCAAGAAAACAATTGTTAGATAAATAAGATATTAATTGATATCTAATTCATGAGAAATTTTATTTTCCATCTTGTTCATAATTATCTTTTATTGAGATATATCCCCATACATAAATGAACCTCGTTGATGATGATGTTTTTTCATTGA
>APFE030629297.1:3311-26108 GCA_000404065.3 Pinus taeda
GGATGGGGGAGGGGTCCTGTGCGGTCCACCTCCAACCGAGAATAGGGAATTCAGAATTAAAGCACAATGTATCTAAAATATAAGCGCTGTAGTAGAATAGAGGAATTATTCTCTCGGAGACTCTGGTTTTATTTCTAAATTCACTAACAGCTAGGGCAAGCTTATCCGAAAGGATAGTAGCCCAATCCATAATCCAACTGTTGACTGCCGCCTCCATGAGGGGAACCATTTCGATAGTAAAAATGGCAGAATCATGCAGACCCCATAATCTACACATCATTATAGCGGCATAGAAATAAGGTGAACACAAGGAGTCGACTGAGTACTTACCAGAGGATTCATGCTTGTGCTTACTTGGATTCTGCCTCCAATCTTTGATAGGTTCAGACTCAATTTCATTCTCACTTGCGAACTTCTCCAGAAATGCGCTATTGTAAACTTTCTCTGGCATAGGCAAATGATACATTTGCCTCAAATCCTCTGGCTTGAAGGACCCAAAAATCCTTCCATCTTTTGCGACGAAAGTTCTGTCTATGATAGGAATTTCTTCAATTGCCCACTTGATAACATTGGTGTATGGAAGCATTTGCTCTCTTGCCGCTATCCTATGTAGGAAGGAGTCGGCCAAGTCCCTGAGAGTGCACTCTGATTTTTTGGTAGAATCTGCGGTAGCTTCTTCTACCACCTGCTCAGGCTTCTCGGCTTCTAGCAAATCATAAGTTCCTTGCCAAGTTGTTCTGGAAAGGCCCGCGCACGTTGTATCTGATATCAAACTTTTCTTGCTGTTTACTGTTAGTTGTGGCACGGCTGGTGATTCAATAACGCCTGCAACCTTCTTCTGCTTTTTACCCATTATGCCTGAATTGCTTGGTAAATCTGTATTCTGCACAGAAAGGTGGTTTTGGCGTAATACTGAGATAACAATGAAACTCGCAACTGATAGTAAAATAGAAAGAAGAACGTCGATATACTTTGTCTTTATTAAAACAGCGCGGATATGATCTATAGGCAGATCTGAAGGGATGGATTCATTAAGGGGCCGTATAGGACCTGCCACCTTATAAATGCTCATTAGTGCAATATTTGCCTAAAGATCTTTTAAATCATGCAATGGGCGTACTGGCGGCCGAGCGGGGATGATTATGCCTTAATTGTCATTTACTCGAGCTTTCCAATCACTTTAACGGCTTTTCGTTGAGAACTGTGCCTTATCTTATCGGATCAGGCAAGGGCGCGAGGATAGTTTTAACAATGTTTCGAATGCTGCCGATCGCCGATATCAAATCGGGGAAAGGCCTATGCGCATTAAGGATTCAACGGGGGAAACCACCGATCGCCGATCGCCGATATCGGATCGGGGAAAGGGCTATGAACAAAGCTTGCGATATGAAGGGGACTGCCGATTGCCGATATCGCCGATAGCTTTATCGGGTCGGGGCTTTGCCGATGAGCGCGATAGTGTTGCACAAGGGAATGCTGATCGCCGATATCGCCGATAGCTTTATCGGTTCGGGGCTTTGCCGATGGGCGCGATATTGATGCACAAGGGAATGCCGATGGCCGATATCGCCGATAGCTTTATCGGGTTGGGGCTTTGCCGATGGGCGCGATAGTGATGCACAAGGGAATGTCGATTGCCGATATCTTTATCGAGTCGGGGGGAGCCTTTTGATTGCTTGGTGCATCCTTTATGTTATTGCGATATGCGATCTTGCGATCGCTTTATCGCAATAAACACATATTTGCTTTATTTCCAACGTTTAAAGGGATATTGCTTTTGAGGGGAAGTTTATAAAGCGCTCCTTGGATTTGTTGAATTTTTTCAAAGTAAGGGTTATTGACATCAATTTTATTTTGTGAGGGACCCTTTTCATATTTTAATGGTTTTGTAAATAATAATAAATATGAAATGGGGGGTTGTTTTGCAAGGCACAACAAGACGGTAGAAGAAGCTACCGCGGATTCATTAAAAAAGTCGGAATGCACTTTCAAGGATTTGGCCGATTCTTTCCTCCATAGGATAGCAGCAAGGGAGCAAATTCTCCCATATACAGATGTTGTGTGATGGGTGATTGAAGAAATCCCCATCACAAACAGAACTTTCAGCACAAGGGATGGAAGGATTTTTGGGTCATTTAAGCCAGAAGATCTGAGGCAAATGTATCATTTGCCTAAGCCGGAGAAGATATACAATAGCGCTTTTTTGGAGAAGTTCGCAAGCGAGAACAAGATTGAGTCCGAACCTATCAAGGACTGGAGGCAAAATCCAAATAAACACAAGCACGAATCCTCTGGTAAGTACTCGGTCGACTCTTTGGCTTCTCCTTATTGCTATGCGGGTATAATGATGTGTAGATTGTGGGGTTTACACGACTTTGCAATTTTTACCATTGAGATGGTTCCTCTTATGGAGGTGACAGTGAACAACACGATTATGGATTGGGCTACTATCCTTTCGGATAAGCTAGCAGTAGCTGTTAGGGACTTTAGGAATAAAACTAGAGTCACTGAGAGGAAATTCCCCCTTCTACTATAGTGCATATATCCTAGTACTTGTGTTCAATTCTGATTCCCCATTCTTGTTGGAGTGACTGTACAGGACCTCGCCATCATATTATTATCTCAAATGTGGAAGTCATCCTATAAAAACCACTTGTATCAATTTGTATGGTTTCATGGTTTCCGTTTATATTCATTTTGATAAACCCATTTCAAGGATCTCCTCCCTAGCCTCTTTTGACTTGCCAGCAGTGGCTAATTGGTTTGGAGAAGATTATTTTACTTATATTAGAGTCTTTGGCAGCCAATCCAATCCTCATGTCCTCCCCTTATATGTTCCTGATAAATTGCTAGCAAGGGAAATTGCATACCAGATTACAGCTGAGAGCACTACACAGACTCTCAAAAAAGAGAAGAAAAGGGGCTGGCCTACTTTTCCCTTCAGATGTGGTGTCTTCACCCTGCATGATTTTAAACATGCTGAAAAAGAGGCCACAAAAATTCAAGCTCTAAATCTGGCTACAATCCCGAATAGAGCATTTGACCCAAAGCGAACTGCATATGCCGCTTTGGAACATGCCAAATTAGCAACATTTGATCATAAATAAGATATGTTTGATGATGTGTTCTCTTCAGCTGAATCAATAGGTCAAGCCAAAGAACTCGCCAAGATGCGATACAACGATGAAGGGTTAACTGAGTTTAATAAACTTAGAGAGCAGAGGTTGCAAACTCTGCCTCTAGATTTATTAACGTCAACCCAGGCAACATCATCAAGCGAGCGTAGCCAGCAACAGACAAAGGGACCTCCTGCTACAATGAAAGCAAATAATAACGAGCAGGAGGAACAACAAAGGAAAGACCAGGAGGAGAAGCTGAAGAAAGAACAGGAAGAGCGCTTAAAGAAAGAGCAGGAAGATAGACAACGCAAAGAGCAGGAGGATAAACAGCAAAGAGAGCAGGCGAAGATGCGGCAAAAGGAACAGGAAGAGAAAGAAAAGAAAAAGCAAGAACAATTGCTGAAGGAGTCTCAATCTAAACAGACCACCACCGATACTAACATGGGTGCTATCACAGACCCTGAATTGCAAAAGGAATGGCAGTAGTTCAGTACCATTATCAGTGGAGGGAAAGACTCAAAAAGTACCGATACTCCTAAGACCAGCGATATACAGGATGATACCTCATCCTAGGTTCTGAGTGGAACCAGCGGCCCACCTAAAACTAAAGATATTGAAGTAATTCCGAAAGGTCCCAGCGACCAAATCACTCTACAAGTAGAATATATTCCGCCATTAGATGTCTTCTACAGCCGAAGGCACAGAGCAGTGGTAAAACGATCGAGGAAGAGACGAAGGCTTGATCAACCTTCTATCTTTCCAGAACAAACGGTCACGGGCAATGTAGTGTGGAAGGAGAAACTGGATCCCTCCAATGATTTGACTAAATTGTCACAGTACGCTGGAGCTTATTCAGCTGCAACCATCGACAAAGCATCGGAGGTAAGTCTTTTATTAAAGACTAAAGACAAGGAAATCTCCACGTTACAAACAGAATTAGCTGAGATAAAACAGAGGGTAATACAAGCGGAGGAGCAGTTAGCGGCACAACAACAGAGGAAAGTGCAGGCAGACGAGCAGTTATTGGTGCAACAACAAATAAATAACCAATTGGCTCAGCAATTAGAAGTAGAGAAACAGAGGATTGATCAGGAAGCGATCCAGAAACAGAACGAATTAACGGAGGCTTTGGAAAAATTAAAAGCGGCGAATGAGCAATTGGTGAAAACCAAGGATGAGCATATTGCTCAAATAACAACGCAGCTAGAAAATATCAAAGGAGATTCGCAGATAACAGAATTCAGGAAAGAGGCGATGTTGATAAACAATGCGCTGATATCGCAAATTAAACTCTTGTGTCAACAACTCTCTCAAGCGGAGCCACTCTTCGAATTAACTACATCTATAAATGAGCAGGTAGAGAAAGCAAGGGATGACTTGAATCAAGCCGATGAAGCTATTACTGCATATCTTGAATGGAAAGATTCGAAGTCAGGAAAAGCCTCCAATTTGCCAAGGATACTTGAGGTTCATAAAGATATACTGTTCACGGAATGGCACACACAGGTGTTAAAGGCAGAGAGAGCAGCTTCAAGGTGTAGATTAACTTCTAACAATTTAGTTGATCTAGTTAACGACACTCTCTACATAGCAAACATGATTTCCCAGTGTACACCTGGAAAGGTTACTACAATAAATGCATTGGAGCAAACGTGTTATCCAGAGTTAGAAGGCAGAGGAAGATTAATTGCCGGAGTTAATAGTTTAAACATGGAAACATATTGGCACTTCCTAGTCAAGCCTCATGAACAAAGAGTCGCCCTTAAATGCTTAACAGATGCCATCCAGTGTATGATTCCCGACATCCAAGACGCCACCTACGTTGCCCAGCTCAGTTCGCGGCTCAACAAACCTCCGGACATTGAGCCAATGCTTGCCATTAATCAGCTCAGATTCAAAGGAAAGCAGCGGACCGAATGAATCATCCTCCAGCTCCCTAGATCGCTTGCCGAAATAGCAACAAAAGTTATTGATATTAGCTTAAGTAGCATTTCTGTTTTATAGATATTTAGATTAGTATAGTATTTATAGACCCTTTCATGTTTTTAGAAAGGGTCGTAAAATTTTGTAATAGACTTAACATACTGAAGTTTGCACTATTGTGCTTCAGCGTTTATTCTTTTATGAAACTCGACCAGTCGTTCTTACTTTAATGGAGAAATTTCTTTACACAATTGTGCACTATTGTCGTTGATTGAGGAATGTTTATGTGTTAAGGGAAGAACCACACATAGCGATTGATATCTGGGAGTGGCATACAGCTCAAATGGTATTTCTATCTTTGTCTGAAGTCATTCTGTGTATGTGAATTGTTATGTAATTATTCTTGCTATCATTGATTGTATGCATGCGCTATAACAGCAAATCTTATTCATTCCACTATTGGGTGTTTATATGATGTGCCTTTACTTTTAAATCATGTATATGATAATGATATGAATGTATAAAGTGTAGTAATTTCACTTCAATCGCTGCGCTTAACTATTTAAGCACAACAATCTTAAATGATTCAATATCTGTCTTAAAGATACAGTCATCTATATGTTTGTCTTGTAGACATAGGGCATCAAAAGCTACGCTTTAGAGCTCAATAGATTCTCGAGATAGTTTCATTTACTTATATTTCTGTTAATAGTTTTAGCCTTCCGCCTATCACTAGTGTTATTTACAAAGCATTCACTCATCCCATTTATCTATTTCTGGGAAACTGGTCCCATTACCCCCAGTCGGAGCCACTATCCCAAACAGAAAAGGAGCTGTACTAAGGTCCGAACCGGGTGGTTTCCCCAATGTTGTTGCAGCGATTTTCGAGGCTTCAACAGCTGGATACGAATAAAAACTTGGTCCCCTACTTCATAACTGCGATCAACCCTATTCGAATCAGCATAACTCTTCTATCTATCCTGTGCTTCCTTTAACCTTTGCCGAACCTGCTTTACCCGTTCCTCAATTTCTTGAACTAATTTCGGGCCAACTATCACTCGGTCCTCCAACTTTTCCCAACTCAACGGCGTCCTGCAAGGTCTTCCATATAGAGCTTGATAAGGAGGCATCCCGATTGAACTGTGATAACTGTTATTATAGGAAAACTCTACCAATAGTAAGTACCTTTGCCACTGAGTCTGATTATCCATGACATACATCCCAAGCATGTCCTCCAGAACTTGATTTACTCTTTCGGTCTACCCATCTGTTTCTGGATGATATGCAGTGCTTAGGTTTAACTGAGTTCCCAGTGCTGACTACAAACTTGTCCAAAACCTAGATGTAAATCGGGAGTCTCTATCAGAAATGATCTTTGTGGGCAATCTGTGCAGTCGGATAACTTCATTGACAAACACTCGCGCCACATCCGTAACATCGTAAGTGTCCCTTACTGGAATGAAATGGGCACTTTTGGTCAATTTATCAACTATAACCAATATAGCATTGTGCCTCTGGGAAGTGAGTGGCAAGCCCACCACAAAATCCATGGAAATTACTTCCCATTTAGATGTAGGGATGCCATGAGGTTGTAGGAGTCCTGCTGGATGGCGATGATCAGCCTTCACGCGCTGACATTCAAGATATTTGGCGACAAACTGGACTATGTCATGCTTCATTCCTGCCCAAAAGAAGAGTTTCCTTGCGTCTGCGTACATCTTCTTTACCCCAGGATGTGCACAATAGAGTGCTCTATGAGACTCTCCGAGGATGGTTTCTCTTATACCCCCTTCCTTAGGTACGTACATTCTCCCTTGGAACCTCAATAGCCCATCTGGTTCAAGGACATATCCTTCAAACTTTGGTTCTATTTGCTTCCCATTTTGGATCGCTGAGATGACTTTTAAGTACCAACTATCTTCAAAGAGTTTCTCCAATATTTTTTCCCTTAAATTTACCCTTAAGGCTACTAGGGAGAAAGTTCGTGGCCTCCTGCTTAGTGCATCCGCCACTGCATTCACAGAGCTGAAGAGGTTACTAACTAGTACATCGATCCTTCAAGTACCAGACATGAGAAAAGACTTCACTATCTGCACCAGTGCTTCAGCACAGGGATTGGGTGTAGTATTGATGCAAGAAGGTGGGGTAATAGCTTACGCTTCTAGAAAATTGAAGAAGCATGAAGAGTTATATGCTACCCACGACTTAGAATTGGCAGCAGTGATGTTAGCCTTGAAGCTATGGAGACACTACCTCATCGGGAGAAGATTTGAGTTAAGAACATTTCATCAAGGCCTAAAGCATCTCTTCACTCAAAGGGATTTGAACGCCAGACAAAGGCGATGGAGCGAATTCATGAGTGAGTATGATTTTGAAATGTTCATAAATAAATAACATGGAAATAGGATCTTAACATAGGTAGCTATCTAAGTCAAAATAGGCATCACAGATGCTCAAAAAGTGAGGGGTGGAGGCATTTCCCACCGTGTATCCTCCGAAACTTGGAATCGTGGGAGGGCAGTGGTGGACACGCTCCCCTAGACGTGTGATGACGATTTCCAGTTGCCTGCTGGGGAAGTTAGGTCAATGTATTCGACGCTTCCACCATGTCGGTTTTATCAGTGGTTAGTATGGCCGTTGCCACTGATAAATCAACAAAGGGAGGTAAATCCAGTTGGGTCGGCGAGAAGGAGCGTCAGCTGGAGCTATAAGACAAAGGTATCATCATCAACCTCCGGAACAGGTATTTTTCCATGGGCTACTCTTGTTAAGTTGATATCAATGGAATGTTCACCTTAATTTATGTTGCTTATGATAAAATGAGAAGATGTTAAATGTGTAAATCTTTGTGAGAAGGTCAGCAAGCTCCTTTTATTACTTTTAAATTAACAGGAAAATAGATCTGTTAGTGTATAATAGATTGAGGCTCTAATAATTAGAATCAGGTTCTTACACATGGTATCAGAGCCAAGTTAAACCTCTAGGACCTATGGACCCTTATTTTGGCTTCCTTCTCAAATTGTTAATTTAATTTACCTCCTATTTCATACTCTAATTATTTTAAGCTCAAAAACCCCTCCCTGGACGCCTATATTGGAAACTAACAGGAATTTACAGTGCAACATTCCGTTGAGATCGGGACATATTTCCGGCATGCTCAATTGCATTATGCCTCTTCAACTATGCTTCAGATGCAAAGACAACAAACTTTTTGCCCTGCAATCATCATTTTCACATAGGAAGTGTTCTTGACTAAAGTGTGCCTCTAAATCACTGTAATTCTGATAATACGCAAAGTGCTCAGGGTGCCTTCTTTGGCATTCTTTGGCATATGTGGGAAGTATAATGATCTCTTGACATGTTCATTATCTCCATAAAATCGTTTCCTGCAAAAGTCACAAATTGGATGACCCATGAAACCTCCCCTTTCTGTCTCACTGCCATCCACTTCAGAGTCTCCTTTAGATAAATGTCGGTCTAGCTGCGACCATGTATAAAGCTTCTGTTCGCAAATAAATACCTTTCGGCCTTCCAGGCATAAGGTGCACATAGAAATCTTGTGTGCATGAAATGAGTGCTTCCTCAACTGATCTATATGCTTAAACTCTCGGTCACGCTTTAGATAAATATGATTGACCCTTCGAACCCAGAGTTCTGAATAATTCATCCTCTTCAGGAAGCGAATCTAGAAACTGCTCCATGTGAAATGCGCTAGAAGATTTCACTCTTAAACATTTACTAGAAATTTCTTCAGTATCACAGATATATTTTGAGATATCTCGAGTCCCTTCCAGAGGGTTAATATTAAGCCCTTGAGGATTTTTACAATTTGCTATACCTCTATTTTGAGAAGTTTCACCTTCTCTGAGATTTCTATCTCAAGAAAACAAAATAGCTGCCCTTTCCAAAATGGTTTCAGCATGTGTTTGAGGTGTACTATTCATTGGGGGAACTCTTGTCTTTGTATCAAAGTCATTGTGACCGTTTCCCTGAGGTAATTGCATATCTTCCCCGCCCACAATATTTTGCTTTGAGTTCAAATTAATCTACAAAGAAGTTTTACAGTTTTCTCTGCCCCAATTCTCGGAAATATCACCATCTACAAGATTTTTATCCTGAGAACGAGTAGTTGTCTGTCCCCAAAAGGTTTCTTTAGCGTGCGCTTAAGGTGTAACACTCACTAGAGGATTAAAGTTTGTCTTTGTATCACGGTCCTCGTAATATTTTCCCAAGGATAACAACATCACAATCTTCAAATTTTCTTTTGGATTCAAATTAAACTCCAGAGAACTCTTTTTGCCCCTATTATCAGAATTTTCTCCTTCTCCGAGACTTTTATCCAGAGAAAACGAAATAGCTACCATTTCCAAAAAGGTTCCTTTAGCCGGTACTTGAGGTGCAACATTAACTAGAGAATTCAAGTTTGTCTTTGAATTAAGCTACTCAGAAATTCGAAATTAACCACCCAATTCCCAATTGGTACATCTCCTTTGTCAGCAAAACACACAATCAGCATGCGATTTAATGGTGTCAATATTAGATGCTCGACCATCTCTACTCAAGTGGACAAAGAGAAGGCGATTTCAAACTCAGACTCTTTCTTTGCTGACGAATTCAGACCCATTATGCTATTTGACGATATTTTTTTCAATACTCTGATATTATCAGCTCTTGTTGCTTCAGTGTTTCAACTTCACAACTTGATTGACAGAATAGAGATGCCACTGCAGTTTTCCATAATAAGATTGAACGTTTTGAGTGGAAAATTCTTTCACTACTAGTGAATAAAGCTTGGAAAACGAACTTCTTTGGTCTTGAATTGTAATTCCATTAAAAGCACATACAGGGTACAAAACATAAATTCTTCTTGTAAAGTCAGTCTGTTCAGCGACCCGTTTCCCACATAAGATAAGCACATGTAGGTCTTGGGTTCTATCACAGGTGCACGGGAAATGTCTCCATTATTTTGAAACTTGTGAACAGACCTGGTAAAGCCCTTATAGCTGGAGGTGGGTTACTTTTTTTTTTTCATTTTATTTGTCTTTTTATTTTTATTTTTGAAGGGGGTGGGGTTTGTGTAGAAACAACACCAACTTTTACACCACCTCAACAACTTATAGACGCCCTCTATTCTTATTTTATACATTTCAATAACACTAGAGGTTTGCAATATGTTCGTCATTTTCAAGAATTCCTTCATAACGGTGGAGACATTGCAAAATTTTTAGCTTTAGTATGCCAACTTCTAATGGCCATAATATCAAATCAAAGCTCCTAGTACAAAATTTCCGACAGAGCAGATTTCACAGCCAAAGGCATCACTACTTGCACACACCAATTGATGATTATGCTCTCTCACAGAGGAATAGTGACACTTTTGGAAGCAATGTTTTCTTAGAGTAGATACACACCTTATCGAAAAGATAGTGAAAGCCCTCATACATAACCAGTGAAACAGAGAATACACAGCTAGGAACTAACTGGAAACATGATTCTGATCCAAAGATGAAAATACCATGATCTATAACCAAAACTTTCTTTTCTTTTTTTGATTGTAAATAGCATATTTAAAGCTTTCAACTTGCCCTATAGATAGGACTCAGCCATAGCACTCAAACCTGATCTAGGATACTAAAAGATACATTGGTCTGAGATGATGAAATGTGAGGACTAAATGGTGTTCATATCTTTACTTGGTTCTAATTTCTTTTCTAAGCTCCACAGGTTCTTACAATCAAACCAAGATTTTTGCACCAATGTTGTTTATAAATAGCTCAGTTGATGCTAGAGCATCTGACCCTTTTCTAATTAAAGAAGAATCCAAGGGGAGCGATGAAGACGTGGACAGTGAAGCTGAAAAACGGGAGGAAAATCTGCTCTAAAACAGAGTTAAAGAGGATTTGATGGATTGTTATCTACATGCATGTATTTTGGAGAACTTCGTTAGAGGAAAATCAAGAATGGATCGGATCGATCCTTCCGGCCTAACACTTCTTGTATAAATGTATGCGATAGGGGGTAATAGATAGCGGATTAGTGAGGTGTTTGTGAGTAAATGAAATGTAATCGAGCGTGAGCTCGTTTCTAAGGCTGGAAGGCCTTAGTATGTAATTGTTTTGTTTAATATATGTAAGCCTGTTCTAGTGTATGTTGAGTATGATTATGAGTAAACCCTGTGTTGGGTGCAGGATCGATCATCGATCACTTAAAAGCTTGATGCAGATCTAATTAAATGTTTAACTGTTATATATAAAGAGCAAGTGAGGACTGGCGTGTTAGGAATTTCCTGATGTGGGTTTCGATCGGTGTTTCTAATAGGAACCGTGAATATTCTGTGTAATGCTATCCTGGCAGTGTCGAGGTTTATAAACTGAAAATACAGAGAAATGACTTCGCAGATCCATTGAACAGATCTGAATTGATATAGGTACTGATTGAAGAATCGAGGTCTGTTTCAACCCATCGCATCGGGTGGAGAGGATGGTCAGATATCGCAACGTTAGACAATTCCAACTTCCGAATGGAGACAGTTCTGATTTTTCAATTTCTGATTGAATCGAATCGAAATGTGAATTGGATAGAAAGTCGTTGCAGAGACAGGTATGGCGCATCAAATCTGAAGCTGTTTTCCATGGCCACGGTTCTGGTGACAAGCGCCGGAATGTATATTTGCTGGTTCTGTTGCCAAATATTCCGGAGGCCTCAAAATTTACGGCACTCTTCTGATGGATATTTTGGTCACCAAACATGGCCAATCTAGGCCATAGGTGCCACTAAAGTCCTCGAAAGCGACAGAGGACTCTGCTAAATGTAAAGACATTGAGATCGGCGGTCATGCTACAGTTTTCCCGGTGGATTGTAACAATTGGTGTTGTGCTTGGAACAGATCAGAGGATCTCCGATTCCGATCATGTCTTTGGTAATATTGTATGGGGATTTAAGCTCAGATAAGGGGATGCTCGATTCAATTGAAGATCCACATCAACAAGTTCAAAGGTTTCTACTTCCGATAAGGCTTGTGGGCCCATAACCCACAGGCCCAGGTTCGCGATTTTTAATGAAAATGGATTTTGGGCTTCCCCCAAGATTCATTTTTCATCACCAGTGAGGGTCTTCCACATAGCAAATGGAGTTGCATTGCCATGCAAGTTCAAAACCACATGATCTCTGACACCCTCCAAAATAATCCTCTTGCCTCTTGTTGTATCTTTCTTCCACTGAGCAAGTGTTTTTGCATTTGATGTTGTTGGTTTTAGAACATCAATTTGTGTATATTCCCATATTTTGTTGTCACCTAGGACAACTTCCATCTCGTCTTTCAAAGCACAAAAAGTCGAGGTGCCCTCCAATGCATACTCAAGCCTCAATCCATTGAAATAGATTTTTCCTACATTGAAGAGAATATGCACCAAAAAACTCTGCAAATTGAAATTTCTCTGAGAGAATATCTAGACCAAGGTTTCTATGTAGTATTCCATAAATTTGATAACATGTAGAAATTTGCTACTGCTAATGAAATCAAATTGAAATCAGGAGACACAAATTCTACTTTACTAATTTGTGGAATGGAAATCAAAATTTAGAAACACATGCATTGACATGTAACCATTAAAACACCACAAGAACACAATGATTTATAGGATAACCCAACTAGGATAAACCCCTCTTTTGCTTTGCATTAATTCAAATGAAAAGAGAAACAATTACAATGTCTTGCTTCAACTTTGAAGCACACCATGCACTGCAATCCTATTCTCCTGCTTCTTGACTTTCTTTGGCCAACACTTAGCCAATTCAAGCCTCAACCAACCTCTTAATTCCTTGCGCAATCCTAGAGGAATTAATCCCCAAAAAATAGGAGAACTTATATATTTCCTTGCACAATAGCTTCAGTAATTGATTAGCTTCTCAGTGAAAAAGCATTGTACACTCAACAATATACAAATATAAATACAAAGTTGCCTTTTCCTCCACCTTAACTAGGAAATTAGAATTCCATGAATTACATGGTCTATTTTTAGTTGATTGAGTAGTTAACTCAGAGATCAGTTAGTAAACGAAAATCTTAACTACTCAACTTACCTTCAACTGAATCAACTAATGGCTAGAGGTTAGATAACTGAGTTTAATTAACATAACTCCACTAGATTGCTAAATATTAGGAATCACTACATGTGCAAATATGCTTCTAGCCCCAAACTTAAATTTATTGAGTAAACAAGTGGACAAATCCATGTCACACAAGTTAACTACAATTTAACTCATCCTACGGATGTGGATAATGGAATTACTCAATTTGACTAAGGCACAAGTCAAAATTGAGCTTTTTTCTTGCTACAATTTCTAACGTGATTTTTCTCCTTCTCTCGTCTTGATATGATGGTACCCACTCTTTAAATCTATTTTTGATAAAAATATTGCACCACTCAAACAATCCATTATATCATCCATGCACCATTCAAATAATCCATTACATCATCCATATGAGGTATGGGAAATCTGTACTTGTTTGTTATCTTGTCGATAGCTCATGATCCAATACACATTCTCTAACCTCCATCTTTCTTTGAATTAAAAACCACTAGAGCGACAAAAGGGCTCAAACTTTTTCTAATAAATCATTTGTCAAACAGTTCCTGAACTTTCTTTTGAATTTCTTATTTTCCTTGGATGTCATTTTATAGGATGCTCTGTTGGGTAGACTAGCTCCAGAAATTAGATTTATGTGATGGGTGATGCTCCTTACAAGTGGTAAGGAATTTGGCAACTCATCAACGATAACATCTAATAATGATTGAATTCTAGTAGGAAACTTATTCATATTTGAATGTGTAAGGACAGTTCTAGGCTTACCAATTAAAGAAAATTGTAATTATTCTTTCCTTTTGACTTCTTGTAATAGCTTTTTCCCAATCATCATAAACATGCTTGGTCTTGCTTCCTCCTTAACTATATTTTCCTACAAGGGAAAATAACACGTGCACGTGGTTATCCTTTTCAAAAGAATAAGTGTTTCTTCTTCCATCATGGACAAACCATGTGGAAAATATCCATAGGCATGATGTCACACAACACTTTGTCCTTGTAGCTGCCAATATGGAACTCTAGTTTTCTTTGTTCATTTACCAAGATATAGTGTGCTTTTTCCAACTAGGACACTTGATAAGGAGTGGGATGTGCCATCCTTTGGAAGCCTAGCTACTCCACCATCATTGTAGAGACCAAATTATCAATATTTCCACTATCTATGATCACCTCACAACATTTTCATTTAGACTTACATATTGCCCTAAACAACTTCCTTGACTGTGTTGGCTCTTGCTTCTTATTTTTTACTTCAATTAAAAGCTTCTTTATCATTATAGATTTAACCAACCCATGAGTCTCCTCTTTTACCTTTGTTTCAATTGTCTCATCCTTGGTGTCTTCAATATGTTCTACTCTTTGACTGGATGGTCTATTCCAAGCAAAATTCCATGATATTTGTCCTATTTTCCCACATATGTAATGCCTAACTTCTCTTTCTCTACCCCTACTTCCTGGGAAAAATCTTCTACCCATTGACTCTCTTCCTTTAGGAGATTAACTGCTATAGCTCATGGTTTCCTCTCTTAGGTCTTGAAATCTTCCCTCTTGTTGGACTCTTTCCTCTACTCTTTTAGATTTGTTTTATTGCCAATTACCTCTTTGCTCCTAGTGTTGCCTGATAAGCATCATCCACAATATTCAAGGGAAAGAGACAAATTTCATCCTAGATATCATATATCAAGCCATTTGTATACCTATCCACCTTTTCCTCATCTTCCTCTATATGGCTTGCTATAATATTCAACATGTAAAAATTTTGTTTTCTCCTTCATTTTCATGGACTTCTGCCTCAAATTTTACAACTGCGTAAACAAATTTAACTAATAATCTTTGGGCATGAACTTTCCCTTGAATTTTTCCACCATTTTGTACCAACTCTTAATTTTGGCTTTCCCTTTTCTTCTTTGATTTTCCAGTAATTCATCCCACCATAGTGTTGTGTGTCCCCTTAACTTGGTCACAACATACCTGACCTTCTCATCCTCCCTAATATCCTAATAATTGAAATACTTTTCCATTGTATTGATCCAATCAGGTAACTCATCCATGTTTAGGTTACCATCATACAATGGCACATCCATCTTCGGTCTAGACCCAACCTTGGTAAATAGCTTTATCAATTATTCCTCTAGTTGCTCCCTTTATGGAGCTTCATCCATCTCTTCTTTAGAACTCATGTCCTCACTCTCACTGATGTCTCCTACATCAGGTTCTTGTCTTTAGGCTACCTTCACGGCCTTCATTCTTGCTTGGATATTTTTACCTTCATTATGCTCCTTTATTGGCCTCCTCTTGGTGTGAAATACTTGTAGCAAGTGCCTCAATAGTGCTTCAATTTTTTTTATTGGTTTTAGGATTTTACGGAGCTTAAAACTTTGATACCACTTTGGCGCAATGTACAACACTTATGAGCCCTTTGTCCCTCATGTTTCTTTAAGTTCAAGGTTCAAATATTCTTGCCCTCTCGGTGCCTCTTATTTTGTTCTATATTATGGACCTTAATCTTAGCCATGAACACAAATTATTTCATGCTTCTTTGTTCTCCAGATTCATCGATACTACAGGTGAGGTCACTAATAGTGAAAACAGTTCATATATTCCACCCTTATTCAACCAGAAATGCTATTGTTTGGTGACCCAATCCCTGGTCTTTGTGAGACTATCGAATCTCATACATTTCATGCTAATTACGGTTGGTCTCCCAAACTCCATGGCCCGTAGGCCCAATACATCGGTGGCCACCAATGAACCCAGAAACCCAATTCCATTCGTCGTATGAGGCAGGAATTATATTGTGGGGTGGATGAATGGATCAATGATGGAGGACTCACATTGACATCAATGATTGTAGACTCATAAAATATTCACACCCTCCATGTCCGATCCACCCTTCTTAAGGATGATGTGTGTTTTTGCCTAGATCCAATAGGCTTATCAGGTGGGAAACAAAATAATTGGAAATCCCCACTTTTTTTATTCTATGGAAGTTGATTGGTTGGAGATTAGACATTCACGATCTCATGCTACAAATGGACGATTGGCTCAAGTTGCCCAAAATTTTCTCATTAATAGAAAGTGTGAACCTGTTGATGCTTGGAAATGTCCTTTTTTAACATAGGAGGGTATGTTCTATCCTATTGCAAAGATGACTTGTAGATCATTGCAATGATAATTGCAAATGGTGTAATCAATCATAACAAAATATATGAATATTCTATCCTATTGCAAAGATGACTTGCAAATCATTTCAATGATAATTACAAATGGTGTAATCAAGCATAACAAAATATATGAATATGCCATCGCAACTTCTGTATACAAAGATATGATATACAAATGCAATAGGGATTTGAAAGTATTCCTTTGATGTATTTCTATTGTGATTTTTTAATCGGTATCGTTTAAAATACAATATGAAACCTTATTCTCACAATCTTATCTATGAAAACTTCCATGAGTTGAGAAATCTAAATGCCTTGGTATCACAAAAAGTCTATGTCTTGTACCAACATACTATACTGACAAATAAAGCTCCAATATGTATCTATAAATGAATAGATTGTGGACAAATTTCAAAGACAAAATTAGTATGAGGTTAAATGTCTCCCTCATTAGGAGGGAATGTTGAGGTCTTTGTAGGATTGGGTTGACCATCTCCTAAATCCATAAATGAATTTGGTTGAGTCATAAAGAAATTTGACCAAGGGGAGATGAATATATTCACATTTAAAATCCATAAGGACTTGATTAGGTCATAAAGGATTTTGACCAAAAAGGTATTATCGCAAGTTTGTTAAGAATTATGGGAGAATAGTAGCACTTCTAACAACATTATTGAAGAAAGATGCATTTTCATGGACTCTAGAAGCAATAAAGGCCTTTGAACATCTTAAAGAGGCAATGTGTCAAGCATCAATGTTAGCTACGTTGGGCTTCACAAAAACCTTTATTGTGGAATGTGATGCTTTAGGAAATGGAATTGGTGCTTTTTTAATGCAAGATGTGTTAGGTTCCTATACCAATAGTTTTCATTTTTCATGATTGACTGGAGAAGTGCCAAATATATTCATCCTTTCCATGCTGTAAAGGTTCCATATTTTGAAGAATTTCGCTATGTACAATTGCTTGACTCTTATCATAGTTCATGAATGGCCAAACATCTTAATCCTGGCCAGGTTCATATTTCGATTTACTTGTTTTAGAATAGAGAATAAAAGTTTCTCCAAACAGTTCAAGCTTGGTAGATGAGTAGATATGTAGAGAAGCAAAGGAGCCCAACTATTTAATCTGGGCCCTTGGAAGAGATAAGGGTAGATTTAGATAGGATAGCAGCTAAAAGAAAAGAAGAGAATCAAGGTTTGCTAGTTCAAATGCACCCAGTGAAAATAAATAAAAAATGTTAGGAGTAATAGGATGGGTAAGTAGTTTTAATGTTGCAGAAGCCATTGCAAGAGTGATATTCTTTCTCTAATATAATTCATATTTTATGAATATCATGAATGCCATGGCAACGTGTGGTGACAAATCAGATGTTGCATGTCTAACTTCCCTTCATTCCCTTCACAACAATCACTTACTAACATCCCCCCAGGATATTGAGATCCACTCAAAGTCCCTAGACCACTCCATCTCAGGTGAATGTTTCAGTAAATAATGTTTGGTAGATGAGTAGATAGGTAGAGAAGCAAAGGAGCCCAACTGTTTAATCTGGGCCCTTGGAAGAGATAAGGGTAGATTTAGATAGGATAGCAGCTAAAAGAAAAGAAGAGAATCAAGGTTTGCTAGTTCAAATGCACCCAGTGAAAATAAATAAAAAATGTTAGGAGTAATAGGATGGGTAAGTAGTTTTAATGTTGCAGAAGCCATTGCAAGAGTGATCTTCTTTCTCTAATATAATTCATCTTTTATGAATATCATGAATGCCATGGCAACGTGTGGTGACAAATCAGATGTTGCATGTCTAACTTCCCTTCATTCCCTTCACAACAATCACTTACTAACATCCCCCCAGGATATTGAGATCCACTCAAAGTCCCTAGACCACCCCATCTCAGGTGAATGTTTCAGTAAATAATGTTTTCTCCATGAGCCAAGAAGCCACATTTTTTGTGTAAAATCTTTCTCCTTGTGACCCTCCCTGTAGCCTAAGTTTTCACTTTTCAAACTTAGTGCTTTGCTTAAACATCATACCTTTCATATTAGCATTATAACATTATTATATAGTTCCTATATAAATTCTCCCTGCTCTTATTGTATAAAATACACAAAAAATCCCTAAAAAATCTAGATATCCCGACCCCTGGCAATTATAGCCATATATCGAAGTTTTTTGGGAATTATTGGTTCACTTGGAATCTTATAATAACCCTTTCGCATATACAAAACACAAAATTTATTTAACACTTGGTTAAATAAATAACCACACCTGCAAAAGCCCAATAACCAAAGTTTTATACCCCACAGAACATTACAAAGCGTTTAAATTAAACGTGGGTCCCTGTGCCATAGCCGCCCTCCATGTTCATTCGCCGCCAACTGTCGGATCATGGCCCACAGATCTGAGGGCCCACATGGATATCGGAACCCCCCGATCACCGAACAATAGTGTCTGAGGGATGGGAGGTATTTCCGCCGTACAAAAGACACGTGTCGACTTCCCGGCGTGATCGGAGCCCCCCCTCCAATACCATCCTGGCCAAAGGTGGTGCGAGGAATACCGCTTACCGCCCCGCTGCCTCCCTGTTGACGTCGCACCCACATCAATGCCATGTCATGCTTACCTCGCCACTGTATCATCCACCGTGTATGCCACGTAATCGCTAAGTAAGCTTCCGTACCCCCGCTACACGACAAAAGATGTGTCACGCTGATGTCACCCGACCGAAGCGCACCAAAACCCGCCAAAATCGAATTTTTTGTCAAAAAGGCGTGAAAACATCGTTTTCGTTCATTTCTGTTTGTTTTCTCTGTGCAACCTATGCATGCCCATTCACGTCCAATAGCAATCATTCAACCACGCAATCCACTTTCAAGCCAAATTATTCAGCAAATTGGTCGTCCAGCTCAGTTTGCCACCTGCATTTCGCACAGGAAGTCCATTAAAGTAGGTATTTACCTACATTTGTTCCTGAACCTTGTGTTTTCGATTTCTTCTGCTAAAATCTCTAAAAAACGCTAGAATTAGAGTTAAATCCATCAAAATACCTGCAATACTACACACTGTAACTATTGTTTTGCCCAATTTTTACCAGAAATCCTGCAAACTCCCTCTCCCTCTGCAAATTCGCCCACTGAGATAAATTCAAGCTCGTTCCGGCCTGCAAATTCTCTGAGAAACCCCAAAAACTACCTCTTTTACCTACATTTGTTGCCCGTTTTGCCAAGGAATCTCACAAACCCCATCTCCCCATGTAAATTCTACCCACTGAGCTTAATACAAACCAATTTCACGGAGTAATTCCCGCAGAAAAGTCCACTGAGCTGTGGTTTTGCCTATTTTGCCCACATAAACCTGAATTATAGTTTCAAAGTCACAAACAGTTGAACAATGGAGGCTCTAGTAGCCCTCAATATAGCCCCTCTCAATGCACCTCATAAGGGATTGGAGTGGCCGCCCTTAGCTGATAGGGATTTTCAAATCCAGGACTTAGTTGGTGACAAAAACCATCTCCAAGCATTTTGTGAACTCAGGAATAGTTACCTAAGCAAAAATGATTTCTATGGGATATGGGAATCAAGTCTACCCATGTACTACTTCCCCTTTGTCAATGTTTTCCCGAAGATAATTCACCTCTGTTGTGAAAACTATGAACCAACCCAAAGGGCAGTCAAAACTCCATCTAGAACTACCCTCTTTCATCTAACTCCTAACTCCATAAATCAAATGCTAAATTTCAAACCAACTCAGCTTCTGTTTCCTCTTACTATGAAATTCTTGCTTGATGAAGGTCCCATACTCCCCAGCTCAGAGATAGCTCGAATTGCCAAAGTATTTATGAAACCAAATTGTCAACCTACAGAGCCACCTCCTTTTCACTATGTATGGTTCAATGAAGTGGGTAAATTACTTGTTGATATGATATCTTATATTCTGGGGTTCAAGACAAGTGAATATGTTGATGAGATTGTGTTAGTTTTATTTTCCACATTCACTCCAGGGCAGCCCTCTATTGTTAAATACAACTATTCCAACAAGATCCATGAGCAACTCTTGAATCTAGATAGGGAGGGAGTCTTCAAGTACTCATCCTAAATCTATCATCTGCTCCTATATTATCAGCCAGACAGTTTCCAATTTCCCATCAGAAAATTGGACTCTAAAGGAGAAAAGAGGTCTGTGATTTTTTGGACCTCAGTCTTTCATGAAGCCCACAACTCTCCTTACTCTTACTATGAGTTTATTGACATTTTTGTCTATCCAACCTCTTCTCTGCTGATGAGGGATCCTCCTCCTAGACTGTCTTATGATATGAAAAAAATATTACAGCTCTCCAAAAGCTACAAAATAGGTGACTGGTACTTATACCAGAATCACACTGAGATTAGGATATATGGTTGTGAGCAGTGCCCCTACAAGCTACCAAAATATGTGCCAATGAGATTTTTGCCTTGGAATATTTCAGGCAATTTATCAATTCAGATATGACTCATTTTCATAGCACCAAGAAAAAGGCTCAGTTGAAATTGAGAGACCAATTAGGACCCTATGTCATGAACAAAAAAGAAGGATGGCAAGATGTTGACAAGATATTGGGTGAAAAATTCAGATTAAAAAGAAGCTTTTGGTGGGTACGCTATGACCCAAATGGTTTTATCAATGCAAGAAAAATAAAATATAGTTTGTTAGCTTATGAACATTGCAAGATCCCTAAAATAAAACAATTTGCTAATCGGAATGAGTGGGTAGAAGGCACACTAATTGAATAACTCACTGAGGAAGAGAAAATGGAACAAAATATGAAAAATCTTGAAAAGACTCTTGAACTAGATTCTTTTGGGCAAGTGTCATTCAAAGTGCCATAGCAAATCGGAGAAGGCACATCAAATGCTGGAACTTCACAACAACCAGACCAAGAAAGCACTACACCAACAACTAGAATATCAAAGGGTAAAGAGGTGATGGATACAGAGAAACAAAAAATGGTAGATCAGCCTACCACATCAAAGGAACAGGGTCAAGGGCAGGCCCCTTCATTGCAGACAAAGGCACCAGAGGTACCAACATTACAGACTCCTGTCAATGAGGACAGAAGCAAGAAAAGGGATAGAGAAGAGGCCACACCTACAAGTGGATCAGCAGAGCAGCCAGAGGCCAAAAGGCAAAGACTAGATCCTCTACCTGAAGAGGAAATTATTGAAGAAATCACAGAAAGCCCAAGAGAGGAGAGGGCAACCAGCCAACAGACATCCACCAGCTCTCATTGGCAAGAAATGGAGAGGCA
Organism: Pinus taeda; assembly: GCA_000404065.3. Lineage (NCBI taxonomy): Eukaryota > Viridiplantae > Streptophyta > Pinopsida > Pinales > Pinaceae > Pinus > Pinus taeda. The sequence goes on from APFE030629297.1 coordinate 24,883, forward strand.
GCATGGTATGGAAGTTTCCTCCTCAAGGCTGCAAAGTAAGCAACGATCTGATATTAAAAGAACATTCATGGACATTAAGGCCCAGAGTGATCCATTGAGACTACAACTTTATGATCAATTTTTCAAAATGACACCCTCTAAACAACAAAGACTAATGGCAGCATATGACATTAAGGAGGAAAAAATGATCTTAAGTCATTTTAGACCTAAAATTCAGCAACCACAGTCAGCAGCTGACTATATAAGAACAAATCTAGAGGTCCTTGCCAAGGATATACACCCAATGGACCAGATTGAGCTACACAAACAAACTGGTGAAATGGTTTACTCTACATTGGCAGATAAGGCAATGCTGGCCCACAAATTGCAAAACTCATTAAGCAATACATCTGCCCAATTGGATTTGGAAAAGATATCTTCCTTAGCTAAAGACAACAGAATAAAGACCTTAGAAGAGATAATTATTGAGCTGGGACATGATCCCAAGGATCCCAAGGGCATCAAAGCACTCATAAAGAAAAAGGAAGAAGATATTGCTACACTTAGGAAGCAATTAACGATGTCTGTTACCATGCACCCACAAACTACAGAACTTGCACAAGAAAAGGCAGAGGAAGACATGATGGATTTGTTGATGAAGATGAATTAAAGATTAACTGAAACAGAGCAAGAATTGGAGAAAACATTGCAAGCCAAGCAGGGAGAGTTGACCTCCCAACGACTTGAAACAACTCCAACAAATACCACTGCTCCCCCGACAGTCACAGCAACAATCCCTCCCAGTATCAACAACAAGTACATCAGCCACAAATGCTTCAGCAACAACAACAACAACAGCCCCAGATACTAGCATGGGCATGGAAGAGATGATGAAGGAAATAAATGAGTTAGAACTCCAAATGGCAGGACTGAAAGAAGCCAAAGAAAAACTGGCCAAGTTAGAGGTAAGCTATGATAAATCTAAAATAACTGTGGCAGCAAAAACAAGAGAGGTAAAGGCCTTGGAACATGTTGTGCTGTACAACAACCCCCTATTTCATAAAATTTTTCTTTCTAACTATATGTTGATGCCTCGAAAATCATTGCATCAACATAGGGGAAAACCACTCGGTCCGGACCTTAATGCAGCTCCTTTTCCGTTTGGGATGGTGGCTCCGACTGGATATAATGGGACCAGTTTCCCAATGATGAATAAAAAGGGGAGGGATGAGTGACTGGTTTTCTAA
>APFE030629301.1:0-63230 GCA_000404065.3 Pinus taeda
TAAATCTGGGTCGACTAGCTACTATAGTAATTGTTTTATTGAATCTAGTCATTCGATCCCAAAATCTTATGGACCAATGTGTAATTTTTCTTAGGCCACATTGATGCATTTATTCCATGTTTATTTTTCCTTCACTTTTCTAGTAAAGAGTCTCTTGACAACTTCCATTAATTTTTTCCATCTCATCATAGACTCTCTAGAGAACTCATTGTATATGTCCATGATTTGATTATCTGATGCATTTGAAGGATCAAATGCCAAATTTAAACTCGAAGTTGAATCCTCTTCTAGTTGAAGGGACATATAAACATGAGGCTCCTTTATATTTCCTTGCTACTAGTTCTTGTCATTATTCATTTATCTTTACTAAGGAGTTTTAGATGTGGACTTTTAGGTCGAGTTATTTATTGGCTACAATGGTGTACTCTATGCAATATTGATTTGGTTAGCAATTAGTGGAGGAGGTGGCATTGAATTGGCTATCGACAAGGGTGCAATTGCTTGGTCTATTGTCTTATCTTACATCATTGATTGTTGTGGTTGGTTAGTTGACATATCATATGACCCCTATTTTGGTTGTAGCTCAGTCACTTTTTGTTCCTTTTTTTTCTCTACACCCTAGTCCTTTGTTTGTTAATAATGCCCCCCTATATTTTGTGTTGTTGGAAAATCGATAATCTCTTCATTAGTCAACTTTTCATTGGGTGGAACAATCAATTTCTACTACATGCTTTTGCATGGTTGGATTGATTCCTTTTATTTCCATGGTTGCTCATTTTATTAATTTTATTCAGATTTTCTATTTTATTCTTCCTAGGGTTGTGATATGAATCCAAGGGGGGAATATATGGGGTTAAATGTGCATGTAATATGTAAATGTATATGTAACAAGATTGGCCTAATAGTTAAGGGACCACATGTGCAATGTGTGAATATGCATATATAGAGATCATGTAGTCATTATTGACACGTTATTTGGATGCATGAATGTATTTAGGTATTTGGAAGAAGTCCTCTTATTATTTAAGGAGTTATTGTGCAACTTTTCTCTCTTATCTATATCAAAGTTATGCACCATGCTCACATTGATGTACATGGTGTTTACTTCTGGTTTTTTATGTCTTTGGATCATAATGGTTTGTTCCTCTATTAGGTTTGAATTTTGATGTTACTCATTGTGTCCCTATGATTGACTTTCATTCTTTCTTCCATTCTTTGATTTATGTTCATTTTATCCATTTATTTAGTCATTTTCATGGTCCAACTACTATTCATGATTTGGTTAGTCTAACCGAGTCTCTTCAAAATACATCTTCTTCTATTTTTTCTCCCCTTTTATTTTGTCTAACAGTATGTTATCCTAAGAAAAAAAACCTTGAGTAATTTGATTAGGATGGACCAGTGGGGGGGCTTCTATGTTAATTTGATCTAAGCTCTTGCTAGCTTGGTATACCTTTTCCTAGGCTTAGCAGGTTGAGCCTACTTGGGCTTGCTATTTGCTAGATGCATAATCCTAGTAGTGCTAGACTCCTACTATTGTTCCTCATCCCTTTAGTGGTTTCTTTATATTGCTCCTCTATTTTTATAGGCTATGATTTTGGTCTTTAGTTGTTCAATGAACAATTCCATTGCTTGTATATATGATGGTCCAATTGATGACCCCATGAACTACTTCGTTCTAGTTAATTCTTTCCTTGTCAAGTTGATTGTGGCTTGAATCTTTGTCAACACATATTAAGCCAATTTTCTAGATTTTCCTTTACCCTAGGGTTGTCAAAATTGATTGTTTTTATGTCTCTCAACATGTTCTCCCAACCAACCTAAGGTTTTTTTTTTTCTTCTTCTTGTGCTGAGGCTAATTCTTTTTTCTAATTGATGTTGTCTTTAATGGTGACAAGGTTGAATTGTTTTTGTCATTTATGAATGATACGGTATACAATGTATCTTCTTTTCTTCCTCGAATTATCCATCTTAGAGAGGAAAATAAAGTTCATCTTTACTTACCAATGTTGATGGTGAAATAAAAAAATATATTATGGGATTGTCATTATGTTTTTGTAAAAGTTTTTTATAGAGTTGGTTCGTAACTAAGTTCTTTTCGATAAACAAGTATGTTGTTGATGTACCATAACTTCACTGTGTTGATATTATGCTAAATGTGGGTTGTGCAAAGGAGTTCTTTCATATTTTTTGAGAAAATCTCCACCCATGTGATACATTATTTAAATTCATCACCTATTTTATAACATTTGATTGAATGGTGAAACTTAATCATTCCTATCCAATTTTGAGCAGAGCATTGGGTAGCTGAACATAGTTGGTGCTTGATTATTTGTGAAATTTATCTTGCCAATGGTATTGATTTGCCTCATAGCTAGAAAAATTAATAATAGGAGGAACTTGACGGCTTTCCCTAAATTTTGGCATTCTTTACAATTTGTCTAAATTATGTCATTCAAATGTCCATCCTAGTTGAAGACTTTTCCACTTTATATAATCTATATAATTGATTTTAGCTTGTCAAATTTTATGTTAGACACCTGATCCAATGAAAGTGATTCATAAGGATGTAATTATGCAAACCCACTTAGCATGTTATTCCTTCAATTGATTTATTATCAACCCCTTGGAATTTCTTACAATAGTTGACATAGTCAACTTTTCAATCATTAAACTCGGGTTGGTGGTTTTTGCTACTTTTTCTCCTATGTTAGGCAATTTATTAGTTTAGTAAATAATACAAATTATGATTGGTAGTGGTTGCTCAAGATGTAATATTCCCTCATGGAATTTACTTACAATGAATTTTGTAGCCTATTTTTTCGTCCCCAAAATCAACAACCTATGATGTACCAAGTAATTGCTAATGTGGGATTTTTTAAGAACTTGGGTTTAACTTTTCCATTTTCCTTGCACAAGTCCCCATGTTATAAAATTATACCAATTCTTACCCCATAATATTTATTCCATTTTTACTTACTATATGTTTTACATTTTGATTTATAGCTCTATGGTTGTCGATTTATCAAATTTATTCTTCATTCTTGGCTCAACTAGGATTTTGTTCATCATGATCTATCTTTTCATCCTCAACATGTTTGTATTTTCCTTTTTTTCAAGGAATTTCTTAGATTTTGAAAGCACACCTATCGATAAATCTTGGTCTTGTTTTGATTTGCATTGGTCACTTAATTGCTTGGAAGTTAAAAGAAAAGTGTTTGGTTCATATTTTGTATGCTTATTTATATATATTTTCATGCCAAGGAGTGTTAAATTTACATGTGGGAGTGTCTCCTCAAGATACCTTTGAGATTTATTGCAAGTGCTAATATTAATTTATGTGAACGATATGCTTAACCAACAAATGTGTGTTGGTAAACATGGTTTGTTCGAAAATTGGTTGAGTTAGGATGTATGTGTTCATTAATCCTATTAACTTATCCAACTTATTTGTTAGTTAAATATCTTGACTTATTGATGGTTTGGGTCAACTATGTAATCCTTAAGTAAGTCATTTTTGTGAGACAATTGTTTACCTATTCCTTCATAACTAGCCATTTTCTTTTCTTTTCTTTCTTTTTCTTTTTTTTATTCTTCTTCTCTTTCTTAGTTTTTCCCGAAATTGTCTTTATTCTATAGCTATGTTACGATAAGTGTTTTTATCATTTATCCATTCCCATTGGTGCCTCTAAGGAGGTTTCCACCAATAGATGTCTCATAGTCAACTTCTTTTTCTGGATCCATCACATTAAAAGTTTTCCTGCCGATGTTTTGAACCATCAAGTGTGTTTCAACCTCTGAATGGATGAACCAAACTTGATGGTTCCAAACCTTAGTGAGAAAATTTTCAATATGATGGATTTGGATGAAGAAGCTCAAATCATTTCAAATTAGAGAAGCCTCAATTCCGAGATATCTCATTGTTGTCATATTTAGTACTTTTTCACTTGAGCCCCATTGAGAATCTTGTCAAACATATTCCTTTGCAAAGTTCTTAACTACACCACCCTAGTCAATTTTATATCTTAAATTATAAGGGAGATAATTAGTTGTTTCCCATTTCTCTTACTTTACTTTGATTTTATTTTCATAACATAATACCAAATCCACTTGTTTAATATCATTTCTCTTAAGATGATGGTTGTGCCATGCCTTCTATTGTCATTTTTTTACCCCTTGATGGTGGAGTCTAATCAAAAAATTTTCTTCTAGTTTGTGTAGTTGATGGAGGCTTTGTTATTCAACTATATCAAGGTCATATATGAGTAAATATAATACACTTGTAGCATTTTTCCATAATTGTAGTGGAAGTACAACTTCTTTCCCATAAACTAGTTTGAAAGGTGTGTGATTGGTTGCTATTTTTTATGTAGTTCTATAAGCCCATAGTACAATTGGAACCTTATCATCTCAATCTCCTTGGACAATCCCACATATTTTAGTCAATCATTTTTGTAAATTTTTATTGAAGAAAATGACTACCTGATTTGCTTGTGGATGATAAGAAAATGTTTTTATGTGGTTGATCATAAACATTTGTAGAATTACTTTAATTTTGTCTTTAATAAAATGCATTCCTTGATCATTGATTATAGTTAAAATAGACATCTAAATCTTGTAACAATGTTTTCATAGATGAACTTAGATACAACTTCTTGTTTATGAAATTCAACCAACTCCACCTCATCTTATTTTGTTAAATATTTATGTGCTTAGCTCCAATTTATTGTGCCCTTTGAGAGAATGGGTCGATAAAATCAATTTCCCAGAATTCAAATGGTAAAAGAAGGTTTATCGAATAGAAGGGAATCTCATTTTTCCATAATGGTCTACTCATCCTTTAGCAAATATCACACTTTTTCACTTTTATTTGACATCTCTATATAGACTTAGCCACCAGAGGCCAACCTAAAACACATTCCTTTCTATAGTTTTCTCTTGCTAATAGCCACCCATGAGACCCACTTGTGCTTCATCCATTATTATTTCACATTCATGCTCAAAATCACATATTATAAACACATTGTTGCGTCCTATTTTTTTAAAAAACCTATCCATGAGAATGTATGGGGTGGCCACCATTGTTGGTATTTTTTCCTTTTCTTAAGAAAGTAATTGAGTTCCCTCCCCTCTTCTAAAAAATGGGCCATGTCTACTAATTCCGTAGGGGTAGCCTCAACTCTAAATAGGTGAGCATATGGTAACTCATCATCTATCCTTGTCGAGCTTTCACCTATTTCAAGTTGACTCAAGTGATTGAGTTTGACACTTTTCTTTTTGGGTTGGACTATTATGTCAAATTCAAACTCCTAGAATAGTAACAACCATTGACACACTCTCACTTGATGGATAGGATTATTTACTAAATAGTTTAGTGCTTGACAGTTGGTGTAGAATGTGAAAGGATTTTCCAATAGATTGTGATGGTTCTTCTAGAGCACAAACATCATTTCCAATCCATATTGGAAAAATAATTTCATTTTATTTTATTCAAGTTATAACCAACATATGCAATCAAATTCTCAACCATGTCATCATCTAGTTGTGCCAAAACATCTCCCACTGCCACATTCAAAGCACCAACATGGACATAAAACTTCTTCAACCAATCAATAAACCTTAATATAGGTGCCTCCACCAATTTTCTCTTTAGAAACTCAAAATAGTCATTACACTCTTGTCTTGATATGAACCCAATATCTCTTATGAGAAGCTCGTCGATGGGTAAACTAAAACTAGAGTAATGCCTTATAGATTTTCTATATTATCCTCTGCCCCAAGAATATTTTAATTTGTTTCTGATTCACTATAGTTTTTAATCGAATATCACATTTATTATTTTTCTATATCTATCTTTATTCCATATTTGCATACAACATGACGTAGGAGTATTCTTATATGAATAAATATAAGCATTTATTTATATTTCAGGAAAGGTAGATCTATCAACACCTTTACAACATTATTCTAAGACATTGGATGTGTTTTTTAAGTAGGTTATAAACTATCCAATCATTGAAGCACATGGTGAGCCCTGGTATTGCACCAAGAGTGTTGCAACTCCCACAAGCTCCTCAACTCTATTTATCAACCTGAGGTGACAGTGCTATATATAAAATAGATGGAATTATACTCATGCCACCCTCAACTAGGTAATTTGATCATTAGGGCTCCAAGACCATTATTCTATCGAACTAGGGAAGATTAACTATTGAAAGCATGATTCAAAAGCTAGTCCTAGTGAAAAAAAAAAAAAAAAGTTTTTCCAATCTAACTTGTAAATGCTACTAAACCAATCCATGAGAGAACACAAGAATTATTCTAACTGCGGAAAGGAAAGCTACACTAATTGAAATCCACCATCTAGATATAAAATTCACTTGAAAATAGAAGATTATTCTACCAATTCACAACTCAAGAATTCATGCATCATTTATCTATTTCACTTTTGTAGATTAAGTAATGCCCTAACCAAATTTGTGATGAAGGAACTAATGCTATTTTCTCTTGCAGTAAAGGAAAAGGAATGGAGGGAATGACCTAGGTCGTACCTTTGATCATGGAGTCTAATACTGGGGGCTGACCTACTCCTATACTAAGCTACACTGGCATGATAGGTCAACGGAGGGGAAATACATGTTGCTACAAGTGTGCTACAGGATTCCTGTATTGCTACAGGAAGTCCTGAAACAGGAAGTTTACCGAGAGGGTTTGGAGGGTAAAGATGATGGGATAGAGTGATGGAAATATGGATGAAAGTTGTGGGAAATTTATGTAAGGTGACCAACATCCTTAGCCAAACCCAACACTTTAGGAAGGCCAACTTTGGACGAAGAGGGCTGCTCATGGTGACCTAAAAACTGAGATCATGAAAATTGGTTAGCATTCATAAAAAGAGAGTGGAGAAGTCCTGGATGAAGGTGGTGAAAAGATTTGTTTCCTGCAGATCTAATAGTCCTACAACATCACTTGCACTTGTTCTTATTTTCATTTGCAAAATATTACAATTAGCGATGGAAAAGATGAGTTGAATTTGGAAACTATCTAACTGATGCTAAGAACTTGAACTATGCAATGAATTAACTTCTAAGCTACAACAATCATATGTAAATGAAGATTAAAAAATGAAGAGTTTTCCAAGAAATCATAAACAATAAATCACACAATGTTTTTGGGCTGTGATGGTGGAGTCCTCTAATCATGCTCCCATGAGAGAGATGAGATAGAGGCCATGGTCACAAAAGTTTTCAAGAACTATGCTCTACTAAAATGTAGAAACTAATCAAACATTCTAAACTAAAAGAAGTATAAATACATAAGAGGGACCTAAGCTACTAGGTTTGGGCCCAAACCCAAGAGTTTCATCCCATTGGACTAAATGATGGATCAAAATGAAAATTCTCATTATCATTCCAAAAATGTCAAATACATCATAAAAAATAGCAGTCACAAGTGCTTGAGCTCAATAGCCTCTTAGCTACAACAAAAAATTGAATCCTAATGAGTTCCTAGCATGTTTATTTATACAAAAGGGTAGCTACCAACAACTCCCTAGAGAATAGATATGTTTGTCTCCCAAACTCAAGAAATATGGATCTAGATCTTCCTTGAACTGCACTAGCTTGGCTGCCAATGACCTCGACCTGCTTGGATGCCAATTACCTCGAGTTTATGAGAGATAGAGTGGTGATCTTTGATTGAATGGAAGAGTTAAGGAGGTAGACAACCTCCTAGAATCTCTCCTTGTTTTCTACTCTGAGCTCCTACACTCAAATTATCTAAAAATTGTTCCAATTCCTGCATTTAAGACATATTAGGCCACTTGACATAGCAACACATCTTTTACTCCTCACACTAAGCACAATATAAAAAAAATTGTAAATAAATGTGAGAAAGAGATGATTTTAAAGTTGGAGGATGGCATTGTGACCCTTATGATATACCTATTGATGAGCTGCATTAGTACACAACCATTGTTTTATAGATGCATTTTTGGAATTTATTAACCAAAATTCTTGAAAAGATTGCTTGTGCATTTTTAAGTCCCAAAGGTATAACCTTGTGTACAAAGGATCCAAAATTTGAAATGAAATTAGTTTGATCACGATCCTCTTCAATAATAAGTACTTGGTTATACCTTGAAAATTCATCTGTGAATGAGTAACACTCATTTTCTAACCCATTGTTAATTATTTTTTTGATGAATGGAGTTGGGAATGGGCATGTTACTATTAACTTGTTAAGCCCATGGAGGTCAACAAATATTGTTGATTTATTTAGATTTTGTTTCTTTGGTTGCACGATCATAGGATTTTCCCATTCAAATTTATCGATTGGGTATATGAAGTCAATAGCCAACATATCTTTAATTTCCTTCTATACAATAGGTTTGTATGTATGTGCTAGTTTATAAGCCTAATTTTTTAATGGGTTTTGTGCCTTGTATGAATTTATTTTCATCTTCCCCCATCTATTTTACTAATCATTTCAATTATTTATAGTCTTGGGAAAATACATCCCAATATTGTCTTAATAGATACAATTTTTTTATTGTTTGCTTTCCTGATCAATAATTGCCTACACGGGCCATATTTGGTCAACTTTTGGTCAATATGTTAACTTCCATAGTTTTGAGCTCCACATTCATCCATTCAAGGGGATTGAAATCATCAATTTCATGCTTATCTTCATTAACTTCATTATAGGAAAGTGGAAAACATGGATTCTGCATATTTTCTTTGTTCTTCTCCTTGTATACCCTTAGAATGATGTTTACATGCTTATTTACTCTAGGGTGGTTATTTTTCCATCCAAAATTTTGTGTAGGAAAACTTACGTTTTCCATGTCTATTTGGTACCTTTTTATTGTCTTATTCATTGCATGAAAACAAATTGCAATTTGAAGTTGCCCCACGTCGATTTTTTTTCCATTTGTAAGATTACTTCAGGATTTGTTTTTCAATAAATATTCTTATGCCTTGAACTACTTCAATCAACTATGACTCTTTAGGTTTGAACTCAAAAAATTTAATAAAGCTTTATTTCAAATCATTTAATGAGAATATCTCACCATGTGACTCCTCTATTTTAAATCATTTCTAAGGTATATTATATAACATGCTTGGAAACATGTGGGGCCACACTCTTTCATCTTTGTACACGATTATTTTCTAGTCATTTCACACTAATGAATACAAGCTACAACATTGAAGCTAGACTTTAATACGGGTTGTGAAAATTATCATAAATAGAATTTAACCTCCAAACCACTCCATAAAAGATGTCATGGAAATCATCAATGTCTATAATCTTTGAGTCTATGTATCCCACCAATGCACTGATTTACCAATGAAGGATTACATGAGAGTATGCATTCTTCCATGTTCAACAACTATTGACACTTCATTGACATGGGTCGATGGGGAGATTATTTTATTGAATCTTAATGGAGCCATTGGTCTCAACTTTAGGTTGATGGGGAGGAGGGTTGAATTTTGTTTACACTTTTTTCATACATGATAGGCACTACTTTAATCGAAAAATATGAGTAGAACTTGTGGATTGGTATGGCCTCAATTGACAAATGTTCCTTTTCCTTTAATTCATAATTCTCCATTTTCCACTTGTACTACTCATTATATGAGTTTTGACCCATTTACAAGGGTGACCCCACAAAATTTGTCTTGATGCATTGGGTTCAACATTTTTTTTGTCCTCGTGCATGATTTGATATAACTTCTCAACTTTTGTGTCATCATCCCATTCTTTGACCCCTTCTTTACCTTCCTTTAAATCCAATGGAATTACTATTATTATGTCGTTCCCTTGTTCTTATTCCTATCTCTCTTTAGAGGGATGGTTGTTTTAATCTTCGAGCCCCAAGGATTCCTCTAACTAGGTTGATTACTTTGAAGTCAACCTTATTAAAGATCCTCATTATGATAGTTGTGACATTTTTTAATGTGTTGATGGATTCAAAAAACTTTAATTCACTAATTTGAGGTAGTTCGTCCTTATATGGAGTTATGATAGGCCTAATTTTAACCATGTCTTGATTAGGAGAATGTTAACTTGAGATTTGAAATTGGCCATAACTTAATTCACCACATAGCCATTGAATTCTAGATTAACCTGTAGATCATAATTGTCTTGTATCTCATTTTAGGGTAGTTGCCTTAGGTTCTTACACGATTTTTGTTCTTCTTTATATTCTTTTAAAATTTTGAATAGTTCCAACAGTTGAGCAATTGACTACTTTTCTTTCAACAATTGTAAGAACACTTCCAAGACAACATCCTCAATAAATATGGGGTTTTCTTGTCACCCTCCTCAACTTAAAGGGAATATATGTTCATTAGTTCTGAAAAAATATATGGCTTCTTGCATTACTTGTCCATCTTGATCAAGATTTGGATAATCATTTCAATTTCTAATCAGCTGCACTGGTGGTAATTTATGAATATAATCCTCCTAGCTTTCGCTACATATTTTCATGATATGTAAATTCTTTGAGTTTAAAACTTCATGTTTTGTAACAATATGCAATAAATTTATATCTCTTGTATTCATCAATTTTTCCAACATAATTGGGAAATATTGCAAATAATGTTCTTCTACTCCACATATGTGACATATTATGGTCAATCCTCTCCTTGATTGGGTAGTTAAGGCCAAGATGATCACCCTTCTAGTAGGTAAAATAATAAGTTCTCTCCTAACCATGGCCATATCTGCCTCTTCCATACCTTTTGTTATAACCTCGTTTTCCTCTTCCTTGATAGCCACATTTTCCCTAGTACCTATTTCCTCTTCCTTAGTTTCCTTGCTACATAGTTGGGTTGGTTGCTTAATTACTATATATTGTGTGATATTTGGTTTACTCTATGTATTTATTTGACATTCCTACAACGAATGGCTATATTCCTCACAAATGACACACCACTTGGTCTTGGTAGTATTTGAATTGTGAGTTTAATATTTGACACGATGATTTATCAGAGATTGACATATCTCACATTAAATTTCTACCTAAACTAGATGGACATCTTTACCCCTTTTAAATAGTTCATTATATTTGGAATTTTCTGTTAAGTGTTCCTCTTCCATAAAAATCCATGCACCAAAGATCATTCCTTTGAACAATCATTCTTTTTAGTGATTGTTGGAGTATTTCTATCTTTCTTCTAATTTTTTATCCATCAATGTTGAAGTTGATGACCAATTGTCATTGATTTCAAGGTATTATGCCTTTCCTAGGGCTTTTGGACAAGAACATATATCATGCATATGTTTTTGTACTCTAATATTTTTCAATAGTCTTGACATGTTGTCGTGTACCCTTGCACTAGGGGTTTTTCATCAATTATATATAGAATCAGATTAAGAAATTCCTTGAATCTCTTGTTGTACTCCCATACTATCTCTCTAGTTCTTTCATTATTGTACTGCAAAATGTTTGATTTCTTGTGCTTTGAAGAAAGAGAAGAAACTACTCTTAATATTAGCTTTGGATATTTTTTGATTTTTTGTATATTTCATAAACCACGTTAGATTTCTTTTCCTTAAGGATCCACCAAATTTATCCCTTTGTTTATCTTCACCAGTGATGTTGGAGGCACCCTAGAAATTTTCATAGAAAAACCAATGTCCCTTGCGATGCATGTCTCCTTCATAGATTGGAATGTGGTTCAAGACCATTTTATCCATGGTAGAAGTTTTCAATTTTACATTACTATGAGGATTTTGAGTTTTTCATTCACTAATGGAGTTGAATATTTCATCAATTGTACTTCGATCAAAGTAGTCAATTGTGCTAATGTGTGTGATTTGAATGGAATGGTGTATGAGTTAACTATTTTCTAGAAAATATTTACTTTGTTTTTCTTCCTTTCTTATTTCATATGTTTAACACCATTTACTTAATGAAACACATCTCTTGGGAACACATCAATTCATCACAAATGTTCACCAAATGTGTAACTTATTATTTAGTTAGTAAATTCTATAAGGGGAATCCATTTATGAGATCCTTGACATGAAGGAATATACTCTCATCTCCTTGATTTCCAACCTAGCTCTGGTCTAGTGGGCATATCTCAATCATAATTCAGTCTCTTAAGTTACTTTAATTATCCTTGTGATACCAAAATGAAGAGGGTTTTGTATTAATATGTAATATCTAGTGAACGAATTCTCTAATTCTAGGAATTACTTTAGGAATTAGAGATTGACGTAATGTGGGTCCCAAGTTGCCAATATCTATCCTTTCACCATTACCTATTAGTTGAAGGGTATCAATTATTTCCTCAACCAAGTATGGACTCACACTCTTCACAGGAACCATTAGGAAAGCTACTCCAATTTATTTGGTCATCATGAATTTTAGATGACTCTAGCACTCTAGCGATCTATCACTTCTAAGGGTGATCTTGAATCATATTATTTATATCATAAATTTTTAGTTGACTTCTTTGATTTTGATGGCATAATGACTCAATGCAGGTCCACTTATTTACTCCACTTTAGGTATCTTGCGAAAAAATAGCCCCCCATTTTCAACCCAACTTTCTCTTGGTTAACAAGGGTGTAGGTAATTTCCATGTTTCTTTCTCTAAAAAGAAATCCAAAGCTTCTCCTTTTTCTTTTTAGTGTGCTTCTGAAAACTCTTCCTAGTCCTTTGTATTCTTCTCCAGTCATAATTTGGTGGTGGTGTATGAATATGTGCTTGGAATTTGAAAACATGACTAACACCTTTTTATAAGAAACAATTGTGTAATAGATATAGATAGGATAGAAAAATCCATTGTAGAAGTTGTCATAAATTTTTTATTTTATTTTATCAACTGGCAATTGTTCTTCAATTGTTTTCTCTTCAGAATATTCTTTAGCTATTTTTCAACCCACTTGTATAAATTCATTCGACCTCCATTAATTAATTTGGCATTAATTTCTCATCATTGGTGGTTTTATTCATTAGTGCGTTAGTCAATGTATTTTTTAATTCATTTAAGATTGTTTCAATAAATCTCTTGCTAGACTTTACGAAGAATTGTGCTCTTTCCTCTACCAATCTTAATCAATTTATGTGAGAATAGTTCTTCAAGTAGTTATTAATATTTTTGTCCTGCCATTCATGTATATTTTGGGGATCAACATATATGTTTCCATTATATTACATGTCCAGGTTTAGGAACTATAGGGAATAAAACCAATGTCCTAATCTGGGGAATTGTTTGGTGGTACTAGTAGTCCACAACACAAAGAAATATACGACAATATATTAACATACATGTTCACACATAGAGAACAGAAGGAATATAATACAAATTAATGTAAATACCAATAACAAGAACTTTATTATTATACCACAATAACAACTCATAAGCCAATTTTTCTCTATTACATGCATGTAAATATTTATAGTCACATTTGATCTAAAATGAAATTACAACTATTTAATTTCCTTGGTTAGTCGATTTGATTGCATGGTTGAATGTGTTAGAAATGTGTTGTCATTAATGGAAGAGGTCAAGAATATGGTGGAAAAAGCAGAGATGGTTGCAAGAAGAATGAATATCAACTCAAATTATGGTAAAGGTGAAGATGGAGAAGGTGCAGTGGCTTTGAATCCACTTTTAGTTCAACCGATCAACTCGTGTATTTGGAACCTACTTAGATGGATAGAGATTTCAAGTGGTATATGGAATTCCACAAATGAACCTCTCGGTCAGAAGCTATTTCTCTTCAAAGTTAAGAACCCCCAAATTCAAAAGGTGCAAAGTTAAACATGCTAGAAGCGTCAAAGTGGTGACAGTTTGGTGCTTTTTCCAAACTTGGTGGAGCCACTAAACTAGAGATTTAGGTGGATGTGGCCTGACAGCACAATGGTGGAAATATATTTCATTAGCTAGAGATGGGTCCCATTACACGTAATCATGGTAGGATGTTCCCCGGATGGTTCAAAAGGAACACAAGAGTTGAGGCCTAGGATGACATTAGCCTAGGAGGAGCCAGTAGAGAAGAGAAATTAGAAAGCGTGGAAATTGGTATAGTTTTTAAAGCGGCAGGTCCCCCTAAGACAACTCACACTACGAGACCTTCCCAGGAGGAACCAAAGTGGGAAAATAAGTGAGACCATGGGATGATGTTGGGTCGGAAAACATGGCACAAGAAACAAGCGATGTAGTAGTAAAAAATGTTAGGACCCTTAAATTTTTTAATAAGGGAATTGATGCAAAAAAAGGACCGAGAACCCCTCTTTCCTCTGTACCCTTGACAACTTGGAAGATACATGGAAATTTTCTATTGGCTCATGGTGATAGCATGGTAGACACAATGTCATGATGATGTTAACATAAGTGACATGGAAGTACAACCCAGGTGACACATGACATGCATTTTCAACACTTTCAAGTGGCTAAGTGGGCCAAATTCGGGTGACACATGTCACCACTTGGAAGGCACCACATGTCGATGTTGACATAAGCATGAATTCATCTAGAAAAATTCACGTCAGAAGGTCTTCCTAGAAGTTTTAAAAGGTGCACAGGTTATAGCATCCAGGCTGACTAGGATCTGAGAAAAGGTGGAAAACACCACAATGTAACATCTCACCCTAGATAGTAGTTGATTGGTTCAAATGTGCAGTAGTGGTCCCACTGGGACATATCACCTCGAAGGTGCCTCCCAAAAAGGAAATAAAAGGTGCAAGGAGGAAGATTTGGGATGACGAGGCTTTGATAGATGATAATATATATAGTAAAAGATTAAGGATCAATGGTGAAGGTGCAGATTGGACCCATAAGACATGTAACCCTAGAGGTATTTTCAAATGCACTCTAGGGAAATAAATTCAGGGGCAAAGTTTAAAGGAAAGAACTTGATAATTTATGGAGGTGATGACTAAGGGCACAAAAGTTGTTGTGAACAGTAAATCAAGCTCTCAAGGCTAAAGAATGAAAGTGACCCATTGATTGTTATATGTAGTGTTTCATAAAGCACTCAGGCTCGTGGAGTTATATATGGTAGAATTTTGTTTAAATATCTTTGGGCCTATGTTAAAGCACTTTGGTGCTTATAAAACAGGCTTGGAGCCTAAATCATGAAAAGTTAGACAACTTGAAAATTTTTGTTTAAAGCGCTTTGAGTTATATTGAAGGTTAATGCATAAACATGACAACAACTAAAATTTGGAATTTTATGCCAAATATAAAGTGTGATAAAGTTTGGAAATAAAGGCATGAATGAGTTGGCAGCTAAGATAGAAAAAAAAAACAGTTTAAGAGGAAGTTGTAGAAGTTAGGCTAAACTTGGATACTGTCCGGATTTAGAAAGCTCTACTAAATTATGAAAATTACCATAATGAAGAAAATTAACAGTTAAGCCCAATTTTTCTTGTAGAAATAGGTAAGGAGAGTTAGAAGACTTGAAAAGAACATGAAGATGGCATGTTTGAATTAAGACAAAGACAAAAAATAAATATTCATGCAAGCATAAAAGTATAATATGACTAAAGCTAAATAATTAAAAGTAACAATCCAAATCCTTTAAAAGTAGAATTGAATTTCTAAGATAGTAATTTTTGTGAGTGTGCATGTTGGATTGATGTTGTTGGTGTGTTAAGTGGTTTTTTCAGTGATCAAAGATTCCAGAAGGAGGTTTTATGGTGGTTTTGGTGAGTGTTCAAAGTGAGAAACTTATTTGTTTTGTAAAAGGAGGCAACCTTGATGATTTGAGTTTGAAAATGGTATGAAATATGAATCATTGAGGTCAAGCAAGTGGTAGCTTGTAGATGAGGGGTTGTAACCCCTTCTAGTAGTTGCTAGTAAAAGTTATGGGTTGGAGCTCCTTTAAGTGGTAGTTGATAAAATTAGGGGTTGTATCTCATTTGAGTTGTGGCTGATAAATTAGGGAGTAACAACTTCCTTCTAGTAGTAATCAACAAACATCATAGTAAATTTATTTTGTGAAGTAAATTGAATAAATAATTTGAAGAATATATGTGTACTATTTGTGTTACCTATGTTGATTCTTACCATGCTTATCTAAATTAATTGTTGAAGTATTAATTGGTAAACTAATATCTTTTGCAATTAGTTCACCCCCCCTTCTAGTATTGTCCTTTTTTCTAACAATTGGTATTAGAGCAAAAACAAGTTACCTCAAATTATTTTAACAATTGGAAGAGAGATCAAGGATCATGGAAAACTAGGAAGGAGGATTCACCAACAGGGCACCTATGTTCCATGGAACAAACTATGTATTTTGGAAATTAAGGATGAAGACCTATATTCAATCACTTGGAGCTAATGTATGGGATACAATGGAAGAAGAATATAAAAGGCCTCAAGCTTTGATTACTAAAGATTAGAAGATGGAATTCACATGCAATGTGAAAGATATGATTTCCTTGCTTGCTATCATACCTGAATTATAACTAGTGAAGATTATGGATTGATCTACAATAAAAGATATTTGGGACAAGATGGGTAACTGCTATGAAGGAGACAACAAAGTAAAGAAAGCTAAACTCCAAGGTCTCATAATGAAATTTCAGTCTTTGAAGGTTCATGTTGATGAACCTATTGCTAAATATTTACTTAGAGTTGATGAAGTTGTAAACACTATAAAAGGTCTTGATGAGAAATTAGAAGAACCTACAGTAATTCAAAAGGTGTTGAGATATATTCCTGAGAGATTTAACCCCAAGGTTTCATCCATTTAAGAGATGAAAAGGTTAAATACTCTCACTTTGGACCAACTACTTGGTACTCCCACTGCCTATGAGATGATAATTTCAAATGGAAAGTTTGTTGAAAAATGTGTAACTAGGTTCAGTCTTCATAAATATGAAATGTACTTTTGATTCTTGTATATTGTAAAATGAAAGAAAAATTATTATTTTTTGAGCATGAGTTTCATGCTCAAAGTATTTTATTTTCGAGATCAAGCACCCATTGAGTGCTTTTAGGGTTTGTCCTAGGTCAATATGTCAAAAGAGTCATTGTCATAAGTTGAAGACCCCATCGGCCACATTGTAACATGTAAATAAATTTAGTTTTGTAATTAAAAGTGTCGAAATACCCTTCAATACCAAGTCGGCTTGGCAACTGGAAAGTCAACCTAATTTGAGGAGCCACATCCACCTTAAGAAGCCTATATACAGGAGGGAACTCGACCTCCTTGGAAAACATTCATCACTCACTAATTAAAGAGAAGGAGGAAGAGGAATGAGGCAACCAAGAAGGAAGATGACAAAGAAGATTTGTTTCTAGATTATTTCTCTCTCAGACGTGCAAAGAAAGGCTAGGGTTTATGTTGCTGGTCTAGGGTTTTTCTTCTGCAGGTTTGATATTGAAGAAATGACAGAAAGAAGGTTAGTGAAGGTTACATTAGGTCATCCTAAAGCACTAGAAGAAGGATAAAGAAAAGTGGATTTCTAAAGAAGCCTTGGGAGGCTGTAATAAGCTCACACATGTGGCAACAACTGCGGCTGGGAGGGCTAAAAATTTCAGACCTACAATAGAGGCCAAAATTCTGAAGATGGGGTTCGAAGTTGTGTTGTTGGAAGAGCTTTGACTAGTTTTGACTAGAACAAACGAAACAAATCATCTGGAAGTGTTGGAATTGGTATTGGAGGGTATTGATCTATAGGTATTGGAATTCATCAATTGAAGAATCTATAAGAAGATAAGAGATTTGTGGGTTTTCCTCTCAAGTGGAGAGGTTTTGGCCCTAACTTGTAGCCTACATTTTGTGTTCTTGTGTACTATTGTTCTTCTTGTTTTCATAGTTGTTTAATGATATAAAAACAAAATAACAAGTGGAGAAGCTTATAGGTAAGAAAAAGTGAAAAGAGATCATAAGCAGTTATTAAGAAAAGAAAAATCATTCTAACTATTTCCCTTTATATTTCTTAACATGGTATCATAGATAAGGTTGGCTAAGGGAATTATGAAGATCTCTATTGCATTGAAGAAGTTCCTAAAGAATTGTAAAAAGGTTACAAGTCATCTCAAGAAAGGCATCAAAGAAGTATGGGATCTCCTATTTACTGCAAATAAGGAAGTGACCAAGACATCTACAAAGTGTAAAGGACTCTTCTCAACACTCACTAGCACATTTCAAGATGAAAGCATTTGGGTGATCGATAGTGGAGCATCAAGACATATGATCGGTCATCATAAAAAACTAAAAACATTGTCAAAAGGAAATTCTTCTTACTATGTAGAGCTTGGTGATAATAAGAGCTACCCTATGAGAGGAATTGGATCAACCTCGCTAGTGATGGAGAATGGAGGAAATATTAATATCAACAACATCCTATTTGTTCAAGGCTTGCATAAGAATCTACTTTCCATTTCAAGTCTATAAGATAAAGGTGATACAATTGCCTTCATAGATGGAAAAGTTGTGGTATGGGATAAGAACTCAAGCATAGAAAATGAATGGATAATTGGGATTCATGAAGGAAGACTTAACAATTTTTTGACTCCCCTTGCTCAATCCTTGGTTCACATTGAAGTCAACCCATGTGAACTTTGGCATAGAAGATTCAGTCATATCCAATGCAAAATCCTTCCAACCCTAAATTCAATAATGAATGGCATCCCCCAACTGAAATAAGATCATGAAGGAGTATGCAAGGGATGTGCATTGGGTAAGAAAACCAAGAGACCATTTGGAAGCAGTGCTTCAAGGTCAAAAAATATATTGGATCTTATTCATTCCAATATATGTGGTCCTACGACTCCTAAATCACTTGGAGTTCATCTATGTTATGTCACATTTATAGATGACCATTCAAGGAAAAATTTGGTTTACTTGAAGGATGAAGTATTCATCAAATTTCAGGAATTCAAAGCTGAAGTATAGAACCTTAAAGAAAGTAGAATCAAGATATTAAGGTATGATAATGGAGGGGAATACACAACCAAGGAAATCATAGCCTTCTATAAGGAATATGGGATTAAAAGGGAGCTGATAGTCACATATAATCCCGATCAAAATGGAGTTGCAGAATGAAAGAATCAGTACATTGAAGAAAGTGTAAAGGCTATGCTACATGATCAGGATTTACCGAAATTTCTATGGGGTGAAGTTACAAAGGAATCTATATAATACAAAATCAAAGTTCCCACAGGTCACTAGATAACATGAATCCTAAGGAAGCATTCACTGGGAAGAGATTAAGCATGGATCATCTCCAAATTTTTGGTTGTCTTGTCTATATTCAAATACTAAAGGAAAAGAGAAAGAAATTGGATCCATTAGGCATGAAGGGAACATTTATTGGTTATAGTAACTCTTCTAAGGCCTATAGGATCTACATAAAGGAAGGACACTTAATATAAGTCAGACAAGATGTGATATTTGATTAAAGTATTGTATTCAAGAAATCGAAGGATCTCCCTATGGACTTTGATGATGAAGAAATTCTAGTATTTGGAGATGAAGTTACTTAGGAGGAAGGAGAATCAAATCATGAAGATGAAGGTCCCAGTGAACCTATACAACTTGTGGTAATCCCTGAAACTAGAAAGAGACCTAACTAGTTGATGTCTACACTACTTGATGCAAAAGGTCACGAAGAAGTTCAAGTCACATTCAAGGAAATCAAGAAGCTCGAATGATATTCTAGGTATGCAACCTATATGAAGAAATTTACAGAAGAAGAGCCATACACATTTGAAGAAGCTGTCACAAACCAATAATGGAAGGACAACATGAATTAAGAGTATCAATCGATAATGAAAAATGGATTTTGGGAGATTGTACCTAGGCCTAAAGAAAAATTTATGGCAAATTTCAAGAGGCTCTACAAGATTAAACATGCAACAGATGGAAGTATTGATAATTATAAGCCAAGATTTCTGGATAGGGGCTTCTCTCATCAGGAAGGCATTGATTATGAATATACATTTTCTCCTACAATAATGTATACAACTATAAGTTCATTGGTCTATTTGGCAGCATCGATGGGATGGAGCATCCACCAAATGGATGTCAAGACTGCATTCTTGAATGACACAATTAATGAGGAAGTCTATATAGAGAAACCCTTGGGATTTAAAGTTAAATATAGAGAGGCATATGTTTTCAGATTGAAGAAGGCGTTATATGGCCTCAAGAAAGAACCAAGGGCATAGTATGCTAGGATGGATGCATACCTACAAATATTATGCTTCACGAAGAGTTTTGCTGAACTGAACCTTTATATTAAGGTTGTGATGGGTGAGTCTGTAATAATTATTTTGTATGCAGATGATATTATCTTGATAGGTGTAAAGAGTCAAATTAAAGAATGTAAGAAGCAATTAGCAACAAAATTTGACATGAAATATCTAGGGTTGATGCACTACTATTTGGGACTGGAAGTCTGGCAAGGACTTGATGAGATCTATCTAGATCAAGGGAAGTATGTGTCGAGAATTTGAAGAGGTTTGACATGGTGGAATGAAAATCAATGACAACTCTGATGATCACAAACTTGAGAAGACTAAGGATTTCTGAATCGAGCCTTATGGATCCTACTAGGTATAGACAATTGATTGACTCACTATTGTACTTGGTGAATACACAACCAGAAATATGTTTTGTAGTGAATATTCGCAATCAGTTCCAAGTTGAGTTGAAGCATGATCATTTGATAGAAGAAAAGAATATAATGATATATCTACAATGAACAATCCACTATTGCTTGAAATATGATATGAGGAATGATGTCCGCTTGATTGGATGTATAAATTCTGACTTGAGAGCTAGTGCGCAGGATGAAAGGAGCACAACAGGAGGATGTTTTAGTTTGGGATCCTCCATAATCTCATGGATGAGAAAAAATCAAGAAACAATTTCTTTTATTGGTGTTGAGGCTGAGTATATTGTAGCCTATGAAGTAAGCAGAGAAGTTGTCTAGTTGAGGAAGTTGTTGTCCGACTTGTTTGAAGGACCAATGGACCCTACAATGATATATTATGATAACACCAGTTGTATAAGACTGTCCAAAGACCCAATGTTTCATGAAAAGACAAATCATATAAACAACAAGTATCACTACATTCTGAAGCTCGTACAAGATGGTGTATTGCAGCTACAATATATCTCCATTGATGAACAAGTAGCTGCTATTTTGACAAATATCTTCCTAATAAGAAACTTGTGTATTTGAGAGACAAGATTGGTTTTGGTGATATATCTTCCCTCGTTGAGAGGGAGAGATTGTGTTCACTTGGGAAGAAAGAATGGCGGATTGGATAAGCATATGGCATCCGATACTCTTTGAGGATGTGGTAGGGCATCCAAGATAAGAGTAGTCGTAGAGGACCAATATTATTTGAGGACTTTCTATCCAAGATAAGAATAGTCTTGGAGAAACATACTCTGAGACCACTAGAGTGGGGTATGTTGCGAGAGAGACAATGATGACGGTGTTTACCCTGAGACCACTTGAGTGGGGTATGTTGTGGAGAGATAGAGTTTTTAGTCAAGGCCTTGCTATATGAAAATGTTGGTTGGTATGATGCTAAACATATGGGTTACCAATTTGAATCTTCTTATGAGATATCTTCAGATTGAGAATGTCCAAGTACCATTTATGAATACGTCCCTAGTTAAGAGTGAGTGTTGAAAAATGTGTAACTAGGTTCGGCCTTCATAATTATGAAATGTTCTTTTGATTCTTGTGTATTGTAAAATGAAGGAAAATGTATTATTATTATTTTTAGAGCATGGATTTCATGCTCAAAGTCTTTTATTTTAGAGGTCAAGCACCCATTGAGTGCTTCTAGGGTTTTTCCTAGGTCAAGAAGTCAAAAGAGTCGTTGTTATAAGTTGAAGACCCCATCGGGCACATTGTAACTTGTAAAAAAAAATATTTTTGTCATTAAAAGTGTCAAAATACCCTTCAAGACCAAGTCGGCCTGGAAGCTGGAAAGTCGACCTAATTTGAGGAGCCACGTCCACCATAAGAAGCCTATATAAAGGAGGGAACTCGACCTCCTTGAAATACATTCATCACTCAGTCATTCAATTGAAGGAGGAAGAGGAAGAAGGAAAAAAATAAGGAAGAGGATGAAGAAGACTTGTTTCTAGGCTATTTCTCTCTCACACGTGTGAAGGAAGGCTGGGGTTTCTGCTGTTGGTATAGGGGTTTTCTTCTGCAAGTTCAATCTTGAAGAAAGAAGAGAAAGAAGGTAAACAAAGGTCACATTAGGTCATCCTCAAGCACCAGAAGAAGGAGAAATCCAAGAGAAGGTCTAAAGAAGTCTTGGGAGGCCAGAATAAGCTCACATGTGTGGTAGTAGTTTCCACTAGGAGGGCCAAAATTTCAGACCTGCAGTAGAGGCCGAAATTTTGAAGCTGGGGGTCAAAGTTGTGTTGTTGGAAGAGAATTGATTGGGATTGACTTGAACAAAGGAAGAACATCATGATGAAGGTTTGGAATTGGTAATGGAGGGTATTGGTATTGGTCTAGAGGTATTGGAGTTTGTCAATTGAAGAATCTATAAGAAGATAAGAGATTTGTGGGTTTTCCTCTCAAGTGGAGAGGTTTTGGCCCTGGCTTGCAACCTACATTATTTGTTATTGTGTACTGTTGTTCTTCTTAATTTGGTATATTTTTAATGATATACAAACATATTACTAAGTGAAGAAGCTAATAAGTAAGAAAAAATAAAAAGCAATCACAAGCAGTTATCAAGAAAATGGAAATCATTCTAACTATTTCCCTTTAGATTTCTCAACAAAGTCTATAGAAAATGAGTCAGCCTTCAAAGAAGACACGAAGCCCAAGGAAGAGAATTATGATTCATGTTGTGAATAAGATGAAGAAGAAGCCAAGTTTGTGAGGAAGCTTAAGAAAGGCTCTAGAAAGTACAAAGGTAAGTTACCTTTTAAGTTCTTTAACTATTGAAAATTTGGTCATTATGCTTCCAAATGTTGTGTAAATAAGAAGAAAGAATATGATATTAGAGATAAGTTTAGAAAAGTGCAGAAGGAAATAAAGAAGGCTAAAATGAAAATATTCTACACTCAATATCCCAAAACCTTTAAAAGTGAATGTAGCCAATCTTCTGATGAGGGCAAAGGTAATGAAAGTGAAAAGGAATTCATGTTCATGCCCATCGACAATTTAGAAATAGAATATTTTAATTGCGATGGTTAAGAGGATTGAGTTGATTTAGAAGGAGAGTTGGTCAGTGCTCTTGAATAGATTGAAAGGATGAGAAAGAAAAATAAAACTCAAAAGGAAT
Organism: Pinus taeda; assembly: GCA_000404065.3. Taxonomy (NCBI): domain Eukaryota; kingdom Viridiplantae; phylum Streptophyta; class Pinopsida; order Pinales; family Pinaceae; genus Pinus; species Pinus taeda. The sequence continues at coordinate 23,250 of APFE030629301.1, forward strand.
TTGCTATTAAACACAAAGTGAATTTGTTGAACCACTACTCCTGCAAATTGAAGGTAAGAATATACAAGAAACTTTAAATCAATAGATCAGAGAGAATAATCAAATATGTGAAAGCCTAGAAGGAGAATTTGTTTCACTAAGGAAAGAGTTTTAAATGGAAAAAACTCAACTTCTCTTTAATTGGAAGTTTGGAAAGGGGACTAAAATCTAAATGAGATTTTGGAAGCACATAGAATCTCCACTGATCGAATTGGTTTTGGATATGAGACCGAGTCAAATTCAAAAATATATTTGATGGGAAAGAATTCAATTAACTTTGTACAAGTAGCTAAATATGGGTCAACGTAGCAACAAGGAGACAAAGGAAGCACACAACCCAATAGGCAGTGAAAGAAAAATCACAAGCAACACAATAAGAGGAGGAATTTCACTCAGCAAAAGAAAAACAATGTTGATGAAGAAAATTGAAATACATAGAGAGTAATCCAACCAATATTTAGAAGTCAATTTTCTCTTAGGTATGAAGGAATTTCACCAGGATATTGTTTTACATGCACAAATTATGGGCACAAAGCAACAAATTGTAGGGTGAATTTATCATATAGATAACTCAGGTCAAGGAGAAGAAATTATCATCCTATTAACCAGCCTACTAGATAGAGAATGAACAGAACCAAGTACATCAATCCATTCACTCCTTTGAATAAATGATTCAGTGCTCTAATTGACATAAATTTGGCTATAGATTAGCTAAGTGAAGAATTAAGAATAAAATTCCTATTCTAGTTATTGAGAAAACAAGCCAAGGGACCAAAGTTTGGAAAGAAAAATAAAGCACAAAGTAATGTAATATTGTGTTATATGCTCAAAATGAAGGTAATCAGTGGTATGTTGACAGTGAGTGTTCCAGGAACAAGTGAGGAGATACGCGTAGGTTTTTGACATAGAAACCAGTTGATAAAGGAAATGTGACCTTTGGAAATAATGCACTTAGTAAGATTATTGGTAAAGGAGTTGTCAATCTATCTAATGGCAGAAGTAAAGCCAATAATGTATTGTATGTTGATGGGTTGAAGCATAATTTACTCAGTATGTCTCAGATGTGTGACCAAGGCTATGATGTGATTTTCAGACTTAAAAATTGTCAAATCAAGTCTACAGGCACTAGAGAAGTAGTAGCTAAAGATTTGATAAGAAATATCAATGTCTATGTGCTAAAAGATAAGAAAGAGAGATGTTGCTTATCAAATATTGATGAGAGTTGGTTGTGGTATAAAAGACTTGGAATTCTAAATTTTGATCAGATGGTCAGATTCGGCAAGAGGAACATTGTGAGATATTTCCCAAAGATTTCAAGGCCCAAGAATTCTATTTGCAAGTCCTATCAAATTGGAATTAAAGTCCAAGTACCATTCAATACCAAGGAGATCTCATCAACCAATCCATTTCATCTAGTTCATATGGACTTATGTGGACCCTCAAGAACACAAAAACCCATAAGTAAATTATTTTTCATGGTTATTATTGATGATTTCAACAGGATGATGTGGGTTGCATTCCTTAGAGAAAAACCATAGGCCTTTGAGAAGTTTAAAAACTTCAAAGCCATGGATGAAAATTAAACAGATTGTAAAATCAAGAGCGTAAGGTTTGATAATGGAGGTGAGTTTACTTCAAAAGGATTTGATGATTTTTGCAAGCAACATGGCATCAAAAGGTAGTTTACCATAACATAAATTCCACAACATAATGGTGTAGTAGACAAATCAAATAGACCAGTTCAATATTTAGCCAAAGCCATGATGGGAGAAATAAATGTTCTGTAGATATTTTGGGCTGAAGCCATTCACATAGCATTAGTGATTTTAAACAAAGTCCATTTTAGACTAAACAATGACAAAAACCATATGAGCTTTGGTATGGCAGACCTACTATGACAATCTTGGAAATTATGATGCAAGAGTTTATGAAGGTATTTTTCTTGTATAATCTCATAATAGCAAGGGATATGGTTGCTACAACAAGAATACAAAATGGATTGTTGATTGTATTTATGTCAGAGTGGATGAGCATATTGAATCTGAAGTCAATCACCCAAAAAATACCAGCTCCACTGATCCATTCAATAATCATGAGAAGGATGATGAGCTACTTTCAAATAAGGACAATGAAGAGTCCCCCAATCCTCAAGCGAAGGATTCTGCAAAGTATGTGCAAAAACACCACCCAATTGATCAAATTGTTGACGATTTAAATTTAGGTGTGTAGACAAGAAGAAGATTGATAAATCCTCTCACTCAAGTGCATGTAGCTATGTTACCCATGGAGAAACCAAAGGATGTCGTGCAAGCCAACAGAGATGATAATTGGTTAAAATCTATGAATGAAGGGATTAATTAGATTGAGAAAAATCAAACTTTAGAGCTTTTTCCTAGACCAACAAATAGGAATGTTATTGGCATGAAGTGGGTCTTCAGAAACATATTGAATGAGTGTGGTGAAGTGGTAAGAAAAAGGGAAATAATAGTTTGCAAAGGCTATGGTAAAAGTGAAGGTTTGGACTTTGATGAAACCTTTTCTCTTGTTTCTCACTTAGAGGCAATTAGAATGTTTTTGAAATTTGATTGTTTAAAGAAATTCATGATATATCAGATGGATGTCAAATCTTCCTTTGTAAATGGAGAATTCCAGGAAGAAGTTTAACTTGAGTAGTTAGATGGTTTTCAGTTGTCATATCACCGTGATTATGTTTGCAAGTTGAAGAAGGCCTTGTATGGTCTCAAGCAAGCCCTACATGCTTGGTATATCAAGTTGGACAATTATTTGCTCAAGTGTGGTTTCAAAAGAGGTGCAATTGATAGTCATTTGTATGTTAAATCCAACAATCGCGAATTGTTAGTGGTGTTTGTCTATGTTGATGATATATTTTTTCCCAATGATTCATATTCTATAACATGCCAGTTTGCCGCTGATATGAAGGATGAACTTGAGATGTCTATGCTTGGAGAACTTTCTTATTTCCTTGGTTTGTAGATTGAAAAGTGTTCCAAAGGATTTTTTATCTCACAAAGCAAGTATCTCAAAGAAGTATTGAAGAAATTTGGCATGGAGTGCTCTTTGGTTATCACCCCAACGGTTACAGAATGCAAGCTCAACAAGACTGATGAATCAGTAGAAGTGGATCAGACTTTATACCAATGTATTTTTGGAAAACTCTTATATTTGATAGCCTCAAGACCATACATAATGCAGGCAGTTGGTATTGTTGGAAGATTTCAAGCAACCCTCAGATAGAGTCATCTACTTGCAACCAAGAGGGTTATCAGATATCTTAGGGTTGCAATGAACTATGGGATTTAGTACCAAAGAGGTAAATAAAATTAACTAATTGTTTATATTGATGTCAATTGGGTAGGTGATGTAGATTATCGAAATAGAACTAGTGGTGGTGCTATCTTTCTTAGTGAATATCTAGTTTGATGGTTGAGCAAGAATCAAGCTTCAATCTCTCTCTCTCTCTCTTTATACTATTGAAGTAGAATACATAACAATAGCTTCTTGGTGCAATCAGTTCTTATGGACAAAGTAGAGTTTACATGATGTACAAGTATTATATGATAAACCTATTCCTATCATTTGTGATAATACAAGTGTAATTAACATGTCAAGGAATCTTGTTTTTCATTCAAAGACAAAGAATATTCCAATCAAGTACCATTTCTTAAGAGAGCAAGTTGAAAATCAAATTATCAAGATGGAGTATGTACCTACAAAAGAGAAAGTATCTGATATATTCACAAAACCTTTCCCAAGAGATCAATTTGGGTCGTTAAGGAAAAAATTGGGAGTAGTTCCTCTTGACTCCCTCCACTAGATCTTCCTGAAGAGGAACATAGGTAACCAACAAGCACTTTAGCATATCAAAATAGGTCCACATGATCAACATGATAGGGGGAGATTTTTGATAGGGGGAGCATGTTGGTGCCTTTGCCATTGATGTCAAATGGGGAGAAGAACCTCAAGAAAAAAGGGGGAGAAGAACGACAAACAAAAAGAGGAGGAGAAGTGCCTCAAACAAGAGAAGTACACCATAGTAGCAATACACAAAGAAAAGTGCATCACAAGGGGAGAAACATCCAAACGAGGAGAAGAAAAAAGATAAATAAGAAGTGCTCTTTTCTTTTGTTCCTTTATAGTGTTGTTTTGATTGAATGGTGTTGCCATCAATGCTAAATGGGAAGAATTTTAGAAATGTGTTTTCATTGATGGAAAATGTCAAGAAGATGAAGGAAAAAGAAGAGAAAGTTGCAAGAAGAATGAAGATCAACTAAAAGTATGGTGAAGGTGAATATGGAGAAGATGCAGTGACTTTGAAGCGATTTTTAGTTCAACAAATCAACTCAAGTGTACTTGGAACCTTCTTAGATGGATAGAGCACTGAAATATATTTCTAGTGGCATATGGAAGTCCACAAATGGCCCTCTCGAACAGAAGTTATTGCCAGTCAAATTTAAGAGCCCCCAAAGTAAAAGTTGTATAGTTAAACATGGTAGAAGGGTCAAAGTGGTGATAGTTTGGCACTTTTTCCAAACTCAATGGAATCTCTAAACTAGAGAGTCGAGTGAATGTGGCCTGAAAACACAACGGTGGAAGCGAAGTTCATTGGCCAGAGGTGGAACCCATTACATTAATATTGGTAGGAGGTTCCTCGGATGGTTCAAAAGGTGTGAAATATTTGAGGCCTAGGATAATGTTAGCTTAAGAGGAGTCAGTAGAGCAGAGCAACAGGAAAGCACAATGATTAGTAGATTTTTTAAAGTGACAGGTCCCCACTGGAAAAATCATATTAGGAGACCTTCCCTAGAGGAACCAAATTGTGTGAAGAAGTGAGAGCTCGAGATGAAGTTGGGCTAGGAAAGTTGGCACAAGAAACATGCAATGCAACATTAAAAATTTTTGAGACCCTTAAATTTTTTAATAAATAAATTGATGCAAAATAAAGCCCTAAGAACCCCTCTTTCAAATGGTGTGAAAGGGTTGAGGTTTGGGATGATGTTAGCCTGAGAGGAGTCAGTAGAGTAGAGCAACAGGAAAGCGCAACGATTGGAGGATTTTTTAAAGTGACAGGTCCCCACTCGACAACTCACCCCGAGAGACGTTCCCGGAGGAACCAAATTATCGAAGAAGTGAGAGCTTGAGATGAAGTTGGACCACGAAACTTAGCACAAGAAACATGCAATGCAACATTAAAAATTTTCAAGACCCTTAAAATTTTTTAATAAAGAAATTGAGGAAAAATAAAGGCCCAAGAACCCCTCTTTCCTATGTACCCTTGATAGCTTGGAAGATGCGTGGGGGTTTTCTATTGGCTCGTGGTGATAGCATCGAAGACATAATGGCGTGATGATGTCAAAACATGTGACATGGAAGTATGGACCATGTGACACATGGCATGGATCTTCAACACTTTCAGGTGGCTAAGTGGGAAAAAATAGATGACACATGTCACCACTTAGGAGGCACCATGTGGCGATGTTGACATAATCATGACATCATCTAGAACACATCACCTCATAAGGGCTTCCCCAAAAGGTTTAAAAGGTTTACAAGCTATGTATGGCATCTGGGACAAGGTAGTAGACACAATGGTGTAATAACTCACCTTGGCTAGTTGTTGATTGGTTCAAATGTGTAGAAGCAGTCCCATCATGACATGTCACCCCAAAGGCGTCGACCCAAGGCGCAAAGTAGGAAACTTTGGGATGATGAGGATCTAGGACACAACGACATATACAGTCAAGCCCGAGGACCAATGGTGATGGTACAAGGTAGATCCATAGGACATGTAATCCCGAAAGTGTTTTCAAATGTGCTATGGGGAAATAAAGTCGGAAGGCAAGATTAAAGGCAAGGACTTGGTAATGTATAGAGGTGATGACCAAGGGCACAAAATTTGTTGTGAATAGCAAATTAATAACTCAGGGCTAAAGCTTGAAAGGGACTTGTTAACGGTTATATGTAGTGTTTCATAAAGTGCCTAGGCCTGCGAAGTTATATATAGAAAAATTTTGTTTGAAGAGCTTTAGGCTTGTGTTATAAAAAAGGCTTGAATCCTAAAGCATGAAAGGGTCAACAACTTGGAAATTTTTGTTTAGATCACTTCAAACTATATTGAAGGTTAACACATAAATGGGTCGACAACTAAAATTTGGCATTTTATGCCAAACAAAAAACGCACTAAAATTTGGAAATAAAGGCATGAATGAGTTGGAAGCTAAGATATCAGAACAAACAATTTAAGAGGAAAATTTAGCAGTTAAGCTAAACATGGAGACTGGCCATATTTAGAAAACTCTACTAAATTCTGAAAAATTCCAAAATGTAGAAAATTAGTAGTTAAGCTCATTTTTTTCTTGAAAAAAATAGGTAAGGAGAGTTATAATACCTGAAGAGAACATGAAGATGACATGTTTTAAGAAGGACAAAGACCAAAAATAAATATTCATGCAAGCATAAAAGTACAAGATGACTAAAGTTGAATAACTAAAAATATTAATCCAAATTCTTTAAAAGCATAATATAATTTGTAAGATAGTAATTTTTCTGGGTGTGTTTGTTGGATCGATGTTGCTCGTGTGTTTGGTGGTTTATTTAGTGATCATAGATTGTTGAAGGAGGTTTTATGGTGGTTTTGGTGTGTGTTTGAAGTGAGAAACTTATTTGTTTGTAAAATGAGGCAACCTTCATGATTTGAGTTTAAAAATGGTATGAAAGATGAATCATTGAGGTCAAGCAAGTGGTAGCTTTTACATCAAGGGTTGTATCTCCTTCTAGCAATTGTTGGTAAATAATATCAGTTTGAGCTCCTTTCAATGGTAGATGATAAACTTAGGGGTTGTAGTTCCTTTGATTGGAAGCTGATAAACTGAGGGGTTGTAGCTCCTTTCAATTGTATCTAATAAGTTAGGGAGTAGCAACTTCCTTCTGGTGGTATCCAAAGAACATTGTAACAAGAAGTAGAAAATTGCTTTGTGAAGTAAATTGAAGAAATAATTTGAAGAAACTATTTGTACTATTTTTGCTACCTATGTTGATTCGTACCATACTCATCTGAATTAATTGTTGAATTATTCATTGGTGTCCTAATATCGTTTGCAGGAGAAAGAAAGATTTAAAAGTAATTTAATATTGATTCACCCCCCTCATCTTATTATCTTGGTTTCTAACAGACTAAATTACATATTTGAATAGACATCACTACTCTTTCATTCTAGTCAACTGTCGAGTCTAATTGACATAGAGTCGACTAACCCTTCCAACACTAAGTATGTTGAGAGTGATTCACTTTAAGTATATGAAATTATATGAGATATAGTAGTTTTATTTAAGGTACTACCGGAAGATAAAAATAAAATATTTACTTTTCACATCAGGTTCTATAATCCCCTTCATAGTTATCTTGTGATTCTTCCCATTAGGTTCCACAAATTGTACTCATGTCAACAATAAGCTATAACTCATAAGAGTGATGTCAAAATTGTGTGAAAATATGACAACAGTTTCATAAACATAATTTTTTTGGCATACTTCATAATGGTGTTAATATAATGTTATATGGATATGAATAATGCATTGATTGAACAACAAAAAATCGACACAATAGACACGTCATTAATTCATATGATAGATGAGTGACACCAACAAGATGAAAAAATAATGTGATATGATGCAATTGTGACATTGCTACAAAAGAAATATAATAACATATTTATTAATATTTTGATCATAATGATCAAAAAAAAAATATAACAGAAATATGACAAAACTCAACGCAATAACGTGTTTTAAAAAGTTGATACATATCAGTAAAAAGTAAATAAATATCCTAGAGAATTTGAGGGCTACAGCGATGCAAATCAATGAGACCAAAAACTTATATTGTAGTAATGAGAGCTTTGTGGTAGGGGGTAAATTTTCTTTACAATATAAAAGGCTATTAGAACAAAAATTGGAGCCAAATCAATCAAATGTCTAATAGTTAAAGATTACTCATTTTAAAGGATGGGAGGGAGGGAAAAGGGTTGTCTATTTTCTTTTCATTTCCCCTTTGTAACTACCATTGATCCCACTATTTTTAATTGGTTGTGATCTAGCAGGTTGAATAATTCAACAAAATTCAACCACCAAGTTAGGGGTTGACGAGTGTGGACCAATCTAAGTCAACTAGTTATGACTTAGACTAATTGATTCTAACTAAAGGGGTCTAATATTGACTAATCAATTCTAATAACACTATTGAATGTTGAGGGTCTTTTCTGGTGTAACATATCAGATATAATTTGTATGATCAACTACATAAAGCAAGTTAATAATCTATGACACACTATTGCAATTGAGTGGGAAAAACTGTAAGCTAAGTGTGCTTGATTGTAAGAAAAATCCATAGTCAAGCATGCTTAAGCCACATAATTGCTTAGATTGCTGACCAAATGGGAAGTTGTGGTTATGGGTGCAAGCCCCAAAGGTGATTATTGACGCTATGTAATTCATTTAATTGGTTTCAATCCCACTTGCTCGCCTCTATGAGCATGACCCAATGAAATGAGTGCTAACTGGTCTATTAAAAAATAATAAGGGATTGGTCAATAGTGACAAATACTCATTGATATGGGTCATAGACTAAATACTTAATCCACACAATTAATCCTAAAATTAATATCTCACATGTTACATTATGAAAACACCCCAAAGTTTAAATAAAAAGATTGAAGGGAGCTCTAATTTAATATTTCATAAGGCACAATACCTACTAAAGTTCTGAAATGAGGTAGCAAGCTGAGTTGGATTAATTGTGGGGAAAACTCCACCATTAATTAATCTTGATCTAGAGGAGTCCTTCAAGGGATATCCACCCAGGATGTCTTGGTTACCAAGTGAAAACCTTCGAGGAGATTATTAATTCTACGCAATTAATTTTTCTAGTTTTAATCCCACTACTTCACCCCTATGAGCATCACCTAATGCAATGAGTGCTAAGTGGACTATTTGAAAATCATGAGAAATTGGTCAATTGCAACTAATATTCATGGATATGGGTCAGAGATTAATAAATTACTCTACATAGTTATTCATGAAAATGATATTTAACACTATTCATATGGTGGGAATGCATGAATGACAATTACCTTTACTTGGTGCATGCAAGTTGCATAAGGTTATAATTTATTTGGACGTAAAAAAATTCCATTATAGCACATGACTCAAAGCTCTGATGTAATATCATTTTCTGATGACAATTATATTCATTTTGGTGCACTTATTTCACCCCCCATCTTGTATAGTCAAGTTGTACGAAATTAGAATTCCTTTGGATGTATAAAAATAAATTGAATTATAGCACATGACTTAAATCTTGGATATAGTACCACATTTTTCTTGACTTTATTTTGTATATGGTCAAGAGGTTTATCCTTGGTGGAATTGATGATTTGTGTTATCTATGACTTTGATGCTAATGAGTTCTATCCTTTGTTTTAGACATGGTGCAAAATGTTTATCTAGATACACATCTTTGATTATATATGTATATGATATGTGGGATCTATTATCTAAGGACGAGATCTATTTGTATTCTTATATGTTGTGTTGATTAGAATGTATATCATGACGACTAATATGATTCATATGTGATAGTTTATGAATAATCGCTTCAATACTTGGATTTTATAACTTGGTCATATGATGATAATAAATGACTATTAATGTTGTTGATCAAACATGAGTTATGAAATGTTTCCAAAATATATAGGACTCCTGAAGGGAGATGTTTCATGTTGACCTAAGTTACGTTCACAAGTCGTGATGGGCTATCAGTGCAAAACATTTTGATTGGCATGTATGAGCATTAGAAGGTCACAGAAGTCTAACTATTTTATGTATGTTGATAAAATATGATGGCCTTAGGTTTCATATTGTTGGAAATAATCTTTCAAGCTTTTAGTCCTGTAAATAAAATTGTTAGTATATAAATTTAAGAGAATGTGAAGATGAAGGGACCCTTCAAAAATGAAAATAAGGATCACCACTTTGTATAAATTTGATTGCATGTCAATGTTGGAGTGTGGAGTTATACATTCCTAGTCTGAAATGGCACTAGATGCAACCCAAATCCTTTCTTAGTAAAAAAATGTCCCTCTCTCCTCTCCTTAGAGCTTTCATTCTAGCTAACCTGTCAACTTTGAACTCCCTATTTGTATGACCTTCTAATTTCCTTAGATTTTTTTTTGTTCATTCTCTCCAAAATCTATAATGATAATCTTTTTTATCCCTTGGTTCCTACACTCTCCCCATGATCCCTAATTTTTGGGTCTATCTCCTTTTCGTCCCAAATAGTACAACCAATAATTAAATTGGAGTATAATTATGCAATAATCAAATTAGAGTATAAGGATTCATTGTTAAATAATTTATTTTTAACTATTAGCTAACAACACATCTATACCATTTATGTTTTATATAACTATTTATTTCAATGCTTCAAAGTAATATACACTCTATCTAGTCCAGATATCGACTTAGTTATATCAATGAATAACACACTAATAGGGACTCAAGAATAGGGTTTTGAAATACATCTTGATTATTCTTAACGAGAAGGTTTTCTATTCTCACTGATATATATATAATATATATATATCTATATATATAATATATATAATCTATATATATATATATATATTATATATATATATATATATATATATATATATATATTATATAATATATATATATATACAATATATATATATATATATATATATATATATATTATACACATAATATCACGTGTTTGTATGGGTGCATGCTTACATACATAGATATTCCACATAAGTGTTATGTATATTCTTACTTATATGTATAGGTCTACATGTTTTTGTTACCTTAGTTCATCATACATCTCGACCTTATAAATGTTTGTGTAGTACTATATTAAGTATATCACTTATAAGGCTATCAAGGACTCATAAATTGTAACATGGTATTATCTTGTAACCATTAACCCCTATTTTACTGTAACATATCGTGCCACTTGACCTTAACTGAAGATGCAAGGTGTGACTAGACCCAACTATCAAGGTTCATTATGAATATGGATTATAAAATTCCTCTTTCTTATATCACCTCAAATAACATTTTTGATACTACCATCATATTCTACTTGTTGATATCTTTCCAACAATATAAGTCTTGTCTCAATATGAGTTACGAGCACAAAGTTATGCATATTTGAATATTAACCCCTTTAAGGGTGAGATCAACATCTATACAGTCCACTTGGCTTGTAGATGGAAACCCTTGGGCCAAAGAACACTCGCACATGGGTCCATGTCTTGTACCTATATATCATATTTGACTCCCTCCACATCAAGATTTTCCATGTAAAACACCTTTTAATTCCTCAGTACTTGATATGTTGATATACCAATGACCTAGGCTTCCAATAAGCCGATATACAACTACGTTGATACTCCAATATGGAAATACAATGATATAAAGATATCATTAATATTTATACATTACAAGATATTTTAGCCTGAAAGTTCCTATGAAATTTTCATGTACATAATATATAAACCAATCAAAATCATTTAAATTTAAAAATAGAAACATGTAAATATTTTAGAGGGAAAATAAAAATAAAAAACTACATTTTTTTTAATTGTATTTTGGCTTATCTCCTTATAAGTTTACTCAAATTTCAACTATATACACTCGTTGGATGCAGAATTAAATTATGCATCTAATGAGTACCCAGTATGCATACTTTTGAGAAGATCCACATTGATAAAAAAAATTAATATACATTTAAAAAAAATGTGTCCAACACACTTTTTTAATGTATCTTCATATTTTATCAAAGCAGGTCTTCTCAAACGTATGCATGATGGGTACTCATTGGACGCGGAATTTATTTCTGCATTCAACGAGTGTATACACTTTAAATTTGAGTAAGCAAATAAGGGGATAAGACCCAAAAATACAATTAAAAAAAAAATCTTCTTTTCCCTCCTGAATTCATAACTCTTATTTTATTATTTTCCTATTATTTTAGTATTTTTCTTTAGGAGGCCATTTTTGGGCTTAAATTTCCTCTAATGCTTCCAACCCTTGCAAATCCCTAATATGCTAATAGGCTAGTGAGATGACTTGATGCCAAATCACCATCTAACACATGGTGTAAGCTAATGTCACTACAACAAAACCATGTGATTAACGTCCCTTGTTGCTTCGTTTTTTGCATCTAGAGCCCATTTTTGGTGCTATTTTCGTCTATTTATCAAATATGGTACAAAAATTGATGCAAAATTTGCACCGAATTTTGCACCAAGTCTTACACCAAGTTTAGCACCAGGTATTGCAATAGGTTTTGCACCAAGTTTTATGCCAAGTTTTGTGCCATCCTTTGCACCAGGTTTTATTTTGAATTTTGCATCAAGTTTGGCACCTACTTTTGCATCCTCTATTGCATCCACCTTTTACGCCTACACTTGCACCAAATTTTGCATCCTTGTTTAAATAATTTTTTGCATCTGTTTTTGCATCCTTTTTTACATTCCCTTTGCGCCAAGTTTTACATTGAGTTTTGTGTCTAGTTTTGCATCTACTTTTGTTGCATCCACTTTTGCATCAATATTTACATCATGTTTTGCATCTATTATTGTGTCCACTAATACATCCAATTTTATTGTGCCACAATTTGCGCTTAATTTGGCACCTCCCTTTACACCCACTTTTGCTTCTAATTTTGCATCCACATTTGCATCCTCATTTGTATCTAGGTTTTTATCGACTTTTACATCTATTTTTTCATCCCTTTTTGTATTCACTTTTGCGTTAGGATTTGCATCAGATTTTTTGTCTCATTTTCGATCTACTTTTGCATATACTTTTGTTGCATCCACTTTTGCATCCACTATTGCATCTATGTTTACATCCACTTTTTCATCCCTTTTTGCATCTTCATTTGCATCAAAGTTCTTATTTTTTTGTATCTATCATTACATCCACTTTTATATCCACTTTTGTTGTGCCATAATTTGCGCCATGTTTTGCACTTATTGTTGTACCCACGTTTGCTTCCAATTTTGCATCGAGTTTATGCATTGGGTTTTGCGTCTTGTTTTTTATCTACTTCCATTGCATCCAATTTTGTTTCGTTTGTTGCATCTATGTTTGCATTCACTTTTACATCCATTTCTACTTCTTGTTTTGAATCCAAGTTTGCATCTTTTTTTGTGTGTTTGTTATTACATCCACTTTTGCATCCACTTTTGTTGCACCACAATTTGTACCATATCTTGCACCTAGTGTTGTAACCCACATGTTATTCCAATTTTGCATCCTCTTTTGTGTCCAAGTTTGCATAAAATATTGTGTATGTTTTTGCACCCCCTATTGCATCCACTTTTATGTTAGGTTTTCCATCTCATTTGCATCCACTTTTGTCTCCACTATTGCACCCATGCTTGTGTCCACGTTTTCATCCCTTTTTACATCCAAGTTTGCCTCCTTTTTGCATCAAAGTTTGTGCCCTTTTCCGTGTCTTTTGTTGCATCCACATTTATTTCATCACAATTTGTGCCAAGTTTTATGCCTACTATTGCAACCATGTTTGCTTCCACTTTTGCATATGTGTCTGCATCATATTTTGTGTCCAAGTTTGCATTTACTATTACATATTCTTTTGCATCCACTTTTGTGTCAGGTTTCGCTTCTTGTTTTGCATCTACTTATGTTGCATCCACTTTTAATCCAATTTTACATCTATTTTTGCTCTCATTTTCGTATTCAGTATTGCATCCTATTTCCAAAATTAATCATATTTTATGCATTGGTGATATTTCTTATGACATTGACAATTATGAACACCCGATGACAATGTCAATAATCATGACGATGATGATAATGACGATGATGACGATGACATCAATTGTGATTATGATGATAAAGATGATGGTGGTTATAGTGACACTAATTATGACGATGATGATGCTAATGACCTTGGCCAAACTTCCCAATTTTTAAATGTTGTCATTGTCATAATCATAATCATTATCTCTGGCGTCGTCATCCAAGTCATCGTCATATGATCATCATTATCATCACTTTCATCTAGGTCATCATCAACAATGATAATGGCATGAATGATGATGATGTCCATGATGACGATGAAAATAATGATGATAGACATTATAGCAATGAGAATGATGGGGATGATGAAAATGACAATGGTGATGAAAATGGTGGTGATGAAGATCATAATTGATCATCTCTCAAAAATAGAGTTGTTATTTCTCTTGTATATATCATTTATGTCTTAAACTACCATTTTCTAGCACTCATCACATTTTTTGGGTTGATGATATTTCTTACGACACCTATAATCATGAACAATTGACGACGATGTCCATAATGATGATGATGATGGCATGAATGGTGATTATGATGATAATGCAATGATGACAATAACGATGACAATGATGGTGGTGATGATGATGATAATGAAGATGATTACCACGATTATGATGATGCCAATGACCTTACAGTCTTATGGGTTCATGAACTTACTAGTTTCAAGACCATCTTCTACATACACATTACTATCAAAATTTTTACATTTTCCATCTCTCTTGGCATATCTTACTATAATGGTGGTGTCAACAATAGAAATATATCTTGTTGTCATGGTGGACTAATATTAGCATCAGAACCATTTTTGTTAAATTTTGGTTTTAATTTTTTTTTTATGCAATTATTTGGATAATCGATGTAAGAAACTAAATAACATACAATTATTTTGACTATATTCCCAAGGATTTTCATGAAATTATTAGTTTCAAGACCATCTTCTACATACATATTATTCTTAAACTTTTGCATTTTCTATCCCTCTTGGGATATCTTATTGTAATAGAAATATTAGCACTAGAAATATATCATGTTGTAACAGTGGTGTTAGTATTAACACTAAAAAATTGTTAAATTTTGGTTAGAAGTTTAGATAAAGTTGGTTTTCCCTTCTTCTTTTTTTAATTCTATTTTTATGCAATAATAAAGCTTTTGTTAAATTTTGGTCTTAACTATTTCTAGGTCAAATCATATGTATTAATGATCCGATCTTAAACAGGAACGAAACAACTTACATATATAATCATAAATACAAAGATGCAACAAAAAACGCTTCATTTCATTATTAGAATAGTACTGAACTAGGCTTACAAACAAAATGGAAATAAGATAGGTTGGGTGATGGTAGCTTATCTCTGAGAAGAGATGTGGCAGTTGCATGTCTCTGAACCATGTTACAATGAGGCTCAAAGGCCTATTATTATTGAGAATAATGGAAAACCCTAAACATCCAAAAACCTAACCCTTGGAGATGAAGCACCAAAACTATGGCCCCGTTTGGGTAAATTGATACATCAACTTCCTGGGGTCGTAACTTTGGCATACAATCTTTGTTTGGCTATCATAATACCTTGTTTTGAATATCTCAAAGAGAAGGTTAAAAAAATAGGCAAATCAATTTGGGACTTTTTCAATCTCTTCGTTTTCCCTAAAAATGTCGTTTAGCGCCTCAAAATAGCTCCAGCAGTTCAGGGCCCGAAAAAATTGCCAAAAATAGTAAACTATGCTACAATTAAGGAAACTGAAAGAGACAGTGTTGGGGGTCCAAGTGGAATAGGCGGGTGGCCACCAATATCCAGCTAGATCATTCCTCCCCCCTTAGGAAGAAATTGTCCCCATTGTATTGAGTGTCTCCATGAGACGGGGAAACTTCTGCTGAACTTGGTCCATGGTCAGCCACTTGCCTTGGTGAAGGAGTTGGCCAGCTTTGACAACCTGATATAGTTGGGTCTCCTGCTGGAAAGAGTTCTTGATCTATGTGTCCATGATCTGATCAGTGGTGGCCTTTTCCATGTAGTCTGGGTTTAGCTCTGTTGGTGTGAGTTGTTCTGCAATGTCGGATGTGTCCAACAATGGTGGAAAGTATGGCCGAAGGTGGTCTACATTAAACACTAGGTGCAGAATAAGGAACGATGGAATGCTAAGCTCTAACGCATTGTCCCCTACAACCTTGGTGATGGTGTATGGCCCATATTGGAGCAGGCAAAGCTTGTGGTGGGGTCCAACGAGGTGCTCCTTCTGCAAATGTAGCCAAACTTTGTCGCCCACCTGAAACTTGTGTGGCACCTAATGCTGATCATGGCGCTTCTTGTACTTAGCATTGGCTCTGTCCAATATATCATGGACCTGTTGGCATATGTATTGAATGCGCTCAATGAAGTTGTTAGCCCTATCAGCTTCGGACTGGACATGAGCTGATTCTTCTTGAGTAGCTGCAAATGGTATGGCCACATCAATGGGACATAATTGGTGAAATCCTAGACCTACTTAAAAGGGGTTGTGGCCCGTTGAGCTATGGAGAGCTCTGTTGTAGCTGTGCTAGACATAGGGGAGGCTTTCATGCCATGTGCATGAATGCTTTGAGTTGTACATGCGTAGAATGCGTACAATCATCCTGTTGACAACCTCTGTTTGGCCATCAGTTTGGGGATGGAAAGCCATGGAATTAGTAAGTTTTGTATCCAACTTCAACCAAAGAATTCACCAAAATGCACTCAGGAATCTGTTGTCCCAACCTGAGACAATGGACTGTGGGATCCCAAAGTGTACCCACACTCACTCAAAGAAGATCTTAGCAGTGGCCTCTGTTGTGATACTCTTCTTCCAGACTGCCATGATGGCCATCTTAGAGAATCTATCGATGACCATGAAAATGAAATTGTTGTCATTCTTAGTAGAAGGAAGGCTCAACATGTAATCCATGGAGACAAATTCCCAAGGCCGGCTAGGAGTAGGTAGAGGAGTATACAGGCCTTGCTTCTTGATGGTTGGTTTGGCAATGGCATAGGCGATGTAGGATCTAATGTACTTCCCAACATCTTGACGAAGTTTCGGCCAACAAAAATACTTCTACAATACCACAACTATTTTCTTTACTTTGAAATGTCCAACGACCTGACTGTAGGTATCCTCCTAAGTCATCTTGGCATGCTCGCTTGAAGGAACACAAATATGTCCTAGGTGGCATAACAGTGCATCTTGAAGATGAAAATTTGGAACTTGCTTCCCTTCCAGAAGTGTCTGGTATGTGTTGCTGAATTCTGGATCGCCCTTGTAAAGATGAGACCTCCTCGATTTCTCATGCCCACAGGAGTCGAGAACAGTGATCAGTTCCATGACCGGTGGTCGGATGAGTTAATCAATGACATTATTGGTGTTTCCCTTATTATACTTAATGTTCAAATGGAACTATTGCATGTAGGTGGACCATTTCTAATTGTGATAATTTTGCAACTTCCCTTGTGTCTATATGAACTATAGAGGTTGGTGGCCTGTGTGGATGATTCTTTCCTTCCATTGATGGAAGGTGTGCACAATGGAATACATTTCTTTGTCTTAAGTGGGGTTTTTTTAGATTGTGTCTAAAAGTGTCTCACTGTGGTAAGCCACTGGATGCCCATGTTGAGTAATAATTGCACCAATAACATAGTTGGAGGCATCTTTATCAATCTCAAAGGGTTGTTCCAGGTCTAGTAATGTGAGCACTGGTGTAGAACAGAGATGATTATTCAACTTAGAGAATTCTTGTTGTTTGGTTTTAGAATGAAAAAAATTTGATGTTGCTTTGCCCCTTGGTGATTTTACTTAAATGCCAAGTGATATGAGAGAACTTCAACACGAATCTATGGTAGAAGTTGGCAAAACCCGAAAATATGTGGATCTCTGTTAGAGTGGTTGGGGCTAGCGAACCCCGAATGACTTGTATCTTGGATGGGTCCACATGTACACCCTGTGCATCAATTATGTACCCGAGATATTGAACCTAAGTCAGGCCAAAGGTGCATTTCTCCAAGTTAGCAAACAACTTGTGTTGTTGTAGGGTTTGAAGGACCTGTCGAATATGGTGGAGGCGCTCCTCCCAACTCTGGCTGAAGATCAAGATGTCATCTGAATACACCACCACAAATTCATTGGTGAAGGGATGCAATATGTTGTCCATCATTCTCATGAAGGTTGCAAGGGCATTCATCAATCTAAACGGCATGACCAACCATTCAAAAAGGCCCTCCTTGGATTTGAAGGCAGTCTTCCACACATTAGACGGTTCGATAGACACTTGGTGATAAATTGACTTCAAGTCAATCTTGCTAAAACATTTGGCCCCCTTGAGATGGTCAAGAAGGTCATGAATCTGTTGGATTGGGTACCTATTCTGAACAGTGATCTTATTCAATGCCCAATAGTCAATACAGAGCCTCAATGTCCCATCCTTCTTCTATAGAAATACAATTAGGCTCCCACAGGGTGATGAGTTTGGCCACATGTGCCCTTTCTGCATTAGTTCCTAAATCTGCCTCTTGATCTTGTCATTCTCCATAATAGAGCACTGATAGATCGGCCCATTGGGAAGCGGTGCGCCCAAGGTCAAATCAATGGAGTGCTTGACCTGATAGTGCAGAGGTACCCCTGTAGGTGAGGAGAAAATATCCCTGTACTCCTCCACAACCTTGTCCATATACAGTTGTTCTGCAGAGGATCCTTGCCTAGAATCCGTGGGCATAACCTTCTCCTTACCCTGAGGGCGAATCATAAGGAAAACAAATTTCCCGGTCTGGGAAATGATCTTACTACATTTCTTTGCAATGATCAAAGAGATGGCGGTAGGCGAGGATACCTACAGTATCCTTTACAACTTGTTGGCCAAGGTAATGATTACAGAGCGAGGTCTAGACTCATATACAACATGTTGCTTCCACAAGTATGGTTGTCCTAACTATACATCATGAACTTCAAGAGGAGCAACATCACATAGTACCTCATCCATGAAGGGATTGATGTTGTAGGGAAGATGACACTGTTGGCTAACGCGAAGATATCGTCCTTGGTGAAGCCACCCGATGGTGTATGATTGTGGATGTGTTGTAGTCTTTAGGGCCAACCACTTCACGACCTCTACTTAAATGAGGTTTTTTTGGCTCCTGCTATTGACAATGAACTACAGTGGAGAACCCTTCACCCAGATCTGTGAGTGGAAGAGGTGTTCCCCCTCCTCTGGATCTTTAGGCTCAATATTTTAGATCTTGGTGGTGGCCACAGTGGCACTAGGCTCCACATCAATGGTCTCCTTCCCTTTGTGAAATCCCTTATTGGGTTCTGGTTGAGAGTCAGAACATGCGTTTGATTCAAAAGCCTTCAGCTCAGCCACAAGTGAATTCTTGGCTCGACACTCACTTGTATTGTGAGTGGAGCTCTTATGTAACTCACACCATTTTCCTGTGTCCTTCTTTGTCTTCGTGGTGTTGTTCTTTGATTGTGGCTTCAACGGGTTGTCTTGGGTAGCCCCGCCTCAACTTGGTACTTTGTTTTATGGTTTGAGGGTGCCTTTTCCTTGCTTTGGATTCACAGATCCAAAGTCCCACTTCTTCTATTTAAACTTCAACTCAATCTTGACAGCATACCGGTACACTGTGCCGAGTGAGGAAATGTCTAGGAACTCCATCCCGTCTTGGATGTACCTGTGTAGACAGTTGCGGTACTTGAGCACTAAATGTCACTCAGTGTCCTTGATACCTAGCTTCACGTGAAGGGTATGGAAAATATTTGTGAACTCAGACACATCTTGGTCCCTTCCCTACCGTAGCGTGGTCCATTTTATGTATTTATCTTCATAGCTTCCGACAGGGTGATATTGTTCCTTGATGGTGTCTCGGAAATAATCCCAAGTGGGTGCGGCTGAAAACAACGAGGGTTCACTCTCATCCTTTTGTTCACAGTAGGTTTCCCACTGGTACTTGATGTGTGGGGCAACTTTGAGAAGTGAAAAAGTAACATTTTCCCGATTGGAAACCATTTATCTACAACGTCTGTATCTATCAGGCCTTAAAATATGGGAATATTGAAGTTAACTTGTACCTTAAAAGGAGTGCCGCATGTAGAGTGGATGCTAGATGAATATGCATTGACTGTAGGTAGCCATCAAAGGATCTGGGAAAAGTTATCCATCATCGCGTCCCTCTGTCGCTCGAGGGCTTCCTTGAGCAACATTTTGAAAGGATCTCCTACCCCCTCATCTTTCTTTTCTTCCACCATGGGAGGTCATCTGGTTTTGTGAGGTTGATCTTGCAATGATTCAACTAGATTGAGACCTAACTCCTTATACCTTGACCTCGTTGGGGACATGCAAAGAAAAATAAAGAAAGAGCAGACCACTCTGATACCACTGATCCAAACATAAACAAGAACACAATGACTTGCAGATATAATCATAAATACAGATATGAAACAAAAAACGCTTCATTTCATTAATAGAAAAATACTGAAATATGCTTACAAACATAATGGAAATAAGATAGCTCAAGTGATGGTAGCTTATCTCTAAGAAGAGATGTGGCGGTTGCATGCCTATAAACTATGTTGCAATGAGGCTCAAAGGCCTATTTATTATTGAGAAATAATGGAAAACCCAAAACATCCAAAAACCTAACCCTAGGAGATGAAGTGCCAAAACTGTGGGCCTCATTTGGGTAAATTGGTACATCAACTTCCCGAGGTCATAACTTTGGCATAAGATCTCCATTTGGCTATCATAATACCTCATGTCGAAAATCTCAAAGAGAAGACAAAAAAAAACAAGGCAAGCTAGTTTAGGACATTTTCAATCTCTCTATTTTCTCTAAAAACATCGTTTAGGGCCTCAAAACGGCATCGAAAATCCAGGACCTGAAAAATTGAAAGAGATAATGTTAGGGGTCCAAATGGAATAGGTGGGTGGCCACCAATATCCATCTGCATCAATTGATCATGTTATTTGTGCTACAAGTCTGATTCTTGGGAAAAAATTGAGCTTTCAAATAAGTTGCAAAAAGCATATAAATGGAAGAATAATAATGATAACTATTTGTATTGTCCAACTTTTTAGGATATATATCATGTGTGAAAATATTCAACATTTTCAGTAACAATGGATTAGAGGTAAGGTTGTAATTGTACAAAATATTTGGATGATACATCAAAAAAAAGTTGGTTTTATCGATGTGCTTAGGATCTATTTTCGATGAGAAACCTTAGCTTTTGGAAGTATGCAAATAATCTCTCTCAAAACCCCTTCTGAAATTGGTCCTTAGCTTTTGAGTACAACTAGTACAATTCTATTACAAACTAGATATAATGTATCCTTCCACTGTTTTCTCCCCTCATAAGTCTATTGCTCGATTAACCAAGTGATCACAATGCTCCAAATTTTCGGGATTTAACATTTGACTTACTTGTCTCTTGTCTCCTCAATGGTGTTGTGGGGCTTCATCAAGCATATGCAACCATTCACAAAACCTAACTAGAAAACTCTATCAATAAAATTTCAAATATTTCTTCATACAATTGTAAGTTATATTGTATTAATCCATGACCAGACCATCATCAAGAGGAACAATTTCCTCTTCTCCGCTTGGAGGTTGCTTTGTTGTCGGAGGAGTAGGAGACTAAATAGTGATATACTACATGGAAGGCATGAGATCAACATCTTGGTTTAGCTACTCCGGTTCCACCTCCATGTTTTTAATTATTATTAGTTCTTCAATTTCTTGAGCAAGTTCCTTCTCCTCCAACTATTTTTTCTTTTCTTCTAGTAGCTGATTCTGCTCCTCTTCTTTTGATTTCTTCCATGATGCTTCTTCCTCTTTTGTTCTTTGCCTTTATTCTTATTCTTGTTTCTACCTTTCTTCTTCTACTCTCTTCTACTCTTTTTATGCCCTCTACTTTAGTTCTTCTTCTTACTTCCTTTGTCTCCTCTTCTTTTCTACTTCTATGGCCACTTTCAAGATGATTGGATCTACTTTCATCTTGAGGCTTTTCTCTTCCATTGGACTATGTAAAAGCTTCATCTTTCCCTTTCTGCACACTAGGTTGTGCCTTTCTGTTGGTTCTGCCTCTAGAGTGTCTTCTCAATGATGCGTAACCTCTGATGTTACTGTGAAGTTGACTAGTTCGTGGGGCTTTATTGTATTGAAACAATTCTTCATCCTTTCCTCCTTGGGCCTTAAAAATGTCCCACTTGGATTTGAAATGAATCTTTGCACAATTTTATTTGCAAACATTCATAGGATCATATAGATTGTAATCCATTCTACTGAATGAAAATTTATCTCTCTCTTTTCCTTCAGTGTTAACAATCTTCAAATCCTTGATCTCATACAATGTAATTTACAAAGGAAGAGCGGACCAAGGTGATTTATTCTTCCTCCACAAAATTGTTGATAACCATGTGGAAATATGATAAGCAACTTCTTACATAACCAACTTGTCGGTGTCATACCTTAGTAGAATATGTTGAGGCTTCTAACTGCTAAACACTCTGAGGAAAGTGTCATCCGATGACGAAAACTAATCCACAAATTCTGACATTTCTTCCAACACCCCACATGACATGCAAGGTGTCTCTTCCTCAAAGATCATATTTTCTAATGGAATGAGCAAGTGATCAGTCAGCCTTTCCATTACTCCTTTGTAGCTAGAATCTGAAAGAAACTTGCAGTAAATGTGCAAACATGTTCCTTTGGTGACCAAGTCCAACTCATGCAAGGAAAGTAGTTTTGGGCATATATTGCATCCAACAAATAAACATACATGTAAAATCTGGCTTGCTTACCCTTGGGAAGGTTTTTAATATTAGTCACATGTGTCCTCAACTGTTGAGCCAACAAGTCTGACTAGTTAAATGGTTTTCCTTCATTCACAACCTGATTTAGCAAGAATGCCCACCCTTTTGGAAAGGTCCCAGTACTACTTTGACTATAGATCCAACAACATAGGAATATCAAGTATTGATAAGCCTTCCTGAGAGATTTGGTCTTGTAAGTGTTGTTGGGTGTCTAGCAAAATTTGGAAGGCTCTTTCACCCAACCTTTGATGACATCCTTTGTGCTCAAGTAGCTAGTGACTGCATAAAAGTGGGAACCCATGTATGATTCTCACGACTGTAAATGATACATAAGAAGATAGTTGTGTGCCATAAAAGAGGCAAGCCTTTTTCCATTGGAATTGCTGAGAGTCATGGTATTGGTATCTATATGTGACAGAATCCAGTTGACAATGTCTGCACATGGAAAAACCAGGCACCTTCTTGCAATCTTGTGTAATCCTGATGCTTGGACATTGATGTATACCTACTAGTCTTCGAGATTTACTTTGAAAATGTTTGCTGAGAATACCTCATTCACCTTATACCATGTAATGTATAAATCTTTCTCTATAAACAACTGAGTGTATGAGAAAATTGGCAAGTTCATTGGATTAGTCTCAACTACCTCCCCGATGTTGCTTTATTTAGTTTCTATTGAGACAGATCCCTTAGGAGACAGAGTAATAATAACTAATAAATGAAAGTTCTCAAAAACTACAGTACGTGTAAGAGAAAAATGCACTCATAGAAAACATAAGTTAGCTCAAGCCAATCAACTCACAAAGAAAGATTGAGGCAAAAACCACAAGTCTAAGAGAGAATTGTGCAGTTATTAGATTAAAGGGAGAGGTTGAGCTTAGGAACTACACATTTCCCAGTCTCATTAGTCAAAGGGGAAGCTTGAGGCTTGAGAATGTAATGCATAGTCTTAGTCTAGGTAGACTGAGGGAGAGAATGCACATTGTGTAGTCTCAGTGGCCAAAGGTGAGGCTTGATCACTGGAACTATGTAATGTACAGTTGGGAAAGCTAGGTACTTCACATTGCACAGTCTCAAAGGCCAAGCACAAGGCTTCAACCTTAGATTTGTCAAATGCGCAGTTGGAGATGTAAACTTCTGGCCAAGTTTGAGTAGATCTACCTAGGAAGGGGATGGGAAAGTAACATATCTGATTGATAGTGCAAGTAAGAGTGTAGATTTGAATAAGAGAAGGAGATATTAGTGAAAATCAAGTGCATAAAATAAACAAGCAAAAGGAAAAGCAAACATGCACAGGGAGGCATTGAAACGATGACCACTGATGGACAAAAAACAAGTAGTCGATGCAATAGTTGTATAAAGTGAACAATGGATAGAACCGACACTTTTCCAAGCTAATATAAGTTAAAATGGTAGCTACTATGAAAAGAAACAAGAAAAACAACACTCACAGAAGCGAGATGACAAAAGTGACCAAAAGAGCGAAAAAATATGACAAAAGCAAAACTCATCTAGAAAAGCGCCGCGAACTTCACTAAAGGCTTCTTGATATCCTTAGGAAGGCTAGAGCTCCAATACGAATGTGAAAATGAGATCTAGGGGCATATATTATATAGATCTAGACTAGGCTAGGGTTTATGATGCACATGCCTAAAAGCAAGGAAAAAGTGACACTGGCAGAAAGTAAAAAATAGAAACTTGTGCCACTCTTCGAGAAACTAATTGTCCACTCCATATTTTCTAGGAATTTATTTTTATCTTTTTGTTTTGTTTTGTTTTTGTTTTTGGAGAAACTGGACATTCACGTTTTCAAGAAGGATTATGCAATTCCCAACCACAAGGGTCTAGGCAATCCCTTAGCTTAGTGAATTGCATAGTTTCTAAGGGTAGGGAAATATTTTGCACAAATTTTGAGCTCAAGGTTGGTCTACCTGTCAGGATTGCGTAGTTTCTAAGGTCAAGGTTGGCCTACCTTCCAAGATTGCACAATTTTTTAAAGGAAGCCCAACAATGCTGTAAGGTCAAGGCAAGAGACGGCTTGTGGTTGAAAAGGTTCAAATCAGATCACAACAAGCCATGATAAGTCTTTAATCATAGCATGAATACTTGACAATAGTGAATGATGAGCTCTTGTAGTCAGAAGGGAGGCTCCAAATTTTAAGCATGGGAAAACATTTTTTAGGGTGGTTGTAGCAGCTACAACAAAGGGTTAATTTCTCCTTAGATTTATGGATCTTTGAATTATTGTGTTATGCTTATGCATGCAATATATAAAATATGCAAAAAATAGGGAACAATGAAATAAGACTCACACAATACAATTGACACACTATATAACCTTGGAAATCCTTTATGGAGAAAACCCAATTAGAAGGTGAGCCTGCTACTCTTCTTTCTTTCTCTAAATAGAAATGCATGAAAGTACAAATAAGTGAGGCCTGTGGGCCATGGGATACTATAGTTCACAAATCCTCTCTCTCTCTCTCTCTCAGTGGCATGGCTATAACACAACCTAATAGCTTACTAATGGTTAATTTTGACTCCTTCAACTCTTAACTAGAGTTAAAATATTGACTCTTCTAGATTATTCTTCATCATGATCATGTTGCTAGCCTTCCAAGAATAATGGTTATTGATGTGGCATCCTCTCAAATCATGGTGGTCCAAATAGGAATATTAACTTCTAAGTGGAATTACTTTTGCATACAGACTCTAATCGAGGAAATTCTTGTGCCATTTGAAAGGTTTTTATGTGTAGAAAACCATTAGCAGGTGCAACAATTAAGTGGAAAATTTTTGCCCCTAAAAAAGTCTATTTGATACCTCAAACAAATTACGAAATATTTTAGACCCTAATTTTCCAAACTGGGACCCTTTGGTAAAAATGGTCCTATGAGCTAATTTCTCCACTTTTTCCACTCTAAAAGCATAAAGATGGATGGAAAATAATATATTGATCTTATCCAAATCATACCTATTCATTTTGGGAGGCTTTTGGTCCCAAAAGCTTATACTAGATGAGGTGATTAATTTTTTCCTCGATCTTTTCTTGGGTGTACCATTTAGCCTTACCTAGAAGTTATCCCTTCAGACCCCACTTTGCCAAACTGAGACCCACTAGTAAAAATGGTCTTGTGAGTTGATCCCTCCACTTTTTCCACTTTGAAAGCATCAATATGGATGATGAATAATATAATGATTCAATCCAGATCATGCACCTAGACCTATTCAAAGAACAAATTTGTTGCTTCTTATCCTTTGATGGTCTTTTTATAAGGCATGAAAACACACATCTTCCTAAACTTGTCAACTATAACAAATAGGTAGTCATGTTCCTTCCTAGTTTTTAGAAACCTCCCACAAAATCCATGGAAATGCTTTCCCATGGATGATTCAGTACATGTGAGGGATGATATAGACCTTTCTTCTTGTTATTGGGCTTGGTGGTACAACAAAGTATACATTCTCTAATATACCATGCTACATCTTCTTGCATTATGGGCTAGTGCACATACCTTTGGAAGTTGGCAATTGTCTTCCCAACCCAAAAATATATTACAACTTGTTGATATACGAGAAAAGTCCTATATCAACTATGTAAAATTGCTTGATAAAAAGTGTTAATTAGACCTTCTATGATTTGGGATAGTAATTTCCAACCAATATGCGGGATCAACTAGCTGCCAAAAGAAATGTAATTGGATTCCAAATCCTCAAAATAGGAGAAAAATTAATCTAATCTTTTGCTAAAACTCCTCAAAGTAATTAAATATAAACTATCCTAACTACTTGTTTTAATTATATATCCTAACTAGGAGCACAAAATTACTCAAATGAGCAGTTATAAGAGAAAAAATAAATTACAGAAGTTATAGAAAATTTTCATTAACTTTAGCCCCAAGGGTTACTCAATTGGTTGAATTCCCATCATTCAAGCACCTTGCCAATGGGAGGTCACAAGGTCAATTCTCCTTGACACTCTTGGTATTAGGTTCTGCTAATGAGTTAGCAGGAAGTGATCCCTTCAAGTGGATCTACCCAGATAGTTTTCGTGGTCATAGTGACCATTGAGCTTTAGTGTTTTTCAACCAAAAAAAAAAAAAAAA
Organism: Pinus taeda; assembly: GCA_000404065.3. Classification (NCBI taxonomy): domain Eukaryota; kingdom Viridiplantae; phylum Streptophyta; class Pinopsida; order Pinales; family Pinaceae; genus Pinus; species Pinus taeda. The sequence goes on from APFE030629301.1 coordinate 50,139, forward strand.
AAGAAAGCAAACAAACAAACAATCATTAACTTTAATAATCACTAAGCACACACACATTATATGTTGATTGATAAGGAATTATTGACAAAGTAGATATTTAAGGTTATATCTTCCTCTCGCATTATTGATGAATCAATGAAAAATTATTGAAAATAATTCCTCATAAACCTAAATAAATAAAATTCTCATACAACTCAAAGAAATGTTGTTACATGTCCACTTACAAAGATATTGATTCACCAAAAAAAGTTTCCTCATAAACCTAAATAAATAATGTGCTCATATAACTCAAGGAAATGTTGTTACATGACCATTTACTCACAAAGGCATTGATTCACCAGAAAGAGCATTGTCTTCTGAAATTGTATTTAAAGTTGATAATAATATCTAGTATTGAGTACATAATTTTCCAACCCTTCAAACTAAATAAAACATTTATTAAATAACAATTACATAGAAAATTAGGCTTTTCATAAACTGTCATCTAACAATAGAAAAAGTATCATTGCATATTAACTAGGAATACCCATCTTTCTTTGCATGTGGTGGATTCTTTGTTGATTCATTCATTCTTATATGACTTCCACTTGGAGAAGCTACTTAACAGTTGAGAAATTAGTGGAGATATGGGAAGTTTCGGTGATAGTTGATGGTTAAGATGAATCTCTCTCTCTCCCCCCTTAATAAAAGGCCAAAACCTAAAATAATGATACTTGAAATGCTATAACAATAACAATTTAATTTTTCAACTACATCATATAATATATAGACATTTTATTGTTAATATTATTATTATAAACCATACATAATATGTAAAATGTTCACATTAAAATAACTAAATTAACATGAGCATTGTGATACTTTATTTGTGGATCACATTGTCTTCATTAAAGTTTTCTTCTAGTAATGTGTTTTTAAATACATTTCCATATTTCTTAATTTTATATATTGAAATATGTTATTTATGATGCACATTGATTTTTTTAATACTATTAATTGAGACGAGAGGTTCATTCTACAACCAGTATGAGGGGTAGATGTCAACTCAACGTATGTACGGATGGACGAACAAACTTACACATCCCGCTTATACTGGGTTGTAGAATGAGTCTCTTGGCTCAATCACACTGAGTTGTAGAATGAGCCTCTTGTCCTCAATAAATTATGCTATAAATAGAAAAATAATGTGGACTATAGTAACAAAAAGTGAATATGATGTAAATTATTTACAATTAAAACAAAAAAGTGTGAGTAATATGTTTAATCCTTATACTTTTCAAAAATATTTGAACATGTGATTTAAATAAACTATTTGAAGATGTTTGTTAACTAATTTATGTCCATATCAACTTCATATATATTTATATATAGAATAAAAAAGGTTAAAGTAAAATATTTTAATGTTGTATATAAAAAAATATTCAATGTGGGTTATCAAAAAAATGTTTTAATATTAATTAATATGACATATACTAAAAATATATTAATATAAAAAATATTTTAATTTGCACTCATAAAATGTTTCGATGTACATGCTATGTAAAATATTTTAATGTCAATTACGTATATATTATATATTATTTTAAAGAAATTATGTATATTTCATGAGAAAAATGAGGAACGAGATAGAGATAGGTCGCATTAGAATAAGGTATGAGGGAGAGCCTCGAACGACCATGAGCGTGTTCCCGGCGACAGTCAAAGGGGCGGCGACAAACCTTGACTTTTCATTAACTCCCACACCCTGGTGGAAGGAAGCCTAGAGCCGAGGTCAGGTCTCTCACCATAAATCTGATTCAGTTTGTTTTTTTCCAGATCTGGAACATGGGAAAGACACATATCTCATTGAGAATAAAATCTTCAGAATCAAAGGAAATAACGATGCAGAACAAGAGAAGCCAGCTAGGGCGTTGACAAATCAGGAGTGTCTCTGGCTGGTTGAACCCTCAAAGATGGCTGACTGCGTATCCAGGAAGTTGGGGCTGTCGAATGCAAAGAGCGTTCTCGATCTCTGCAAGGCCATTGGGACAGAAGCAGTCGAAGCCACTTTAGCAGGTAAGGAAGTCCTCCAGACTAGATCTCGGCCCCAGATCGCCAGCCCTAGCTCCGTCGGGACAGAACCCAATCGCTTTCAAATCCTCGTCAGAACGCCCACAGGGAATACAATCTTGATCTAGACTTATGCTACAGATAGTGTAATAGATCAGAAAAACAACATAGCCAACAAGATTGGCTATCCAGTAGGCAAGCAACACCTAATAACAGGGGGCAGATCTCTACAGGACTACAGAACCTTGAAGGAGTACAACATCAAGCCAGGATCTACAATCATTCTCAATATGAGGCTACGAGGAGGTACTGCAACCAGTAAATCAACAGAAGGAGGCAATGGGTCCAAATCGAATCACAACCCAAATCAGCACTAGAAATACGAAAGCAAAGGAGCGTCTTACAAGCATATTTTACAAAGTGGAAAGCTCCTCCGACAGTTCCAAAGCAGGCCAGAATAGAACCAAGTCCATACATAGTGGAGCAAATGCAGCATACACCAGAACTAATAATCGATACAACAGAAGCAGAGCAGGTATGTGATAGCTATGAAAAGCAAGCCATCATCTGCCGCTTTAACAGTTTTTGGCCCAAACCCTTGGATCTGTTTCATTGGATACTCACAAAATGGTCTCTGGATTGTGAGATCCACCTCTGTTCAAAAGGGTTTTTTATAGTTAAATTTCAGTCGCCAGAAGTCAGAGAGCTTGTGATTCAACAAGGATCGTGGTTTTAGGCCTCTTCGGGTCTCTTTATTACTCCATGGTTCCCAGAGTTTGATGCAAACACTTTTGTTGTTTCTCGGATGCCTATATGGGTACGTCTTCATAATATCTCTATCCATTTCTGGGACCAAAAGATACTTGCATGTATAGGCAATTCCATAGGAAGATTTATCAAAATGGATACACAAAGAATCGATGAAAGAATTTTTACTTTCGCACGCATATGTGTGGAAGTAGACCTTAGTAAAAGATTACTGGGAAGCATAAAACAGAAACACAAAGATCGCAGCTGGTTGCAGTCATTAGACTATGAAAATACAACTTTCAGGTGCAGAATATGTCGACAAACTGGACACCTGCAAAATGCATGTCCAGAATACAAAAAGAATAGCCGCAGAAAGAAGAAAACAAGAAACCATCAAAAGGGATGGAAATTCTCCTATACATATTCAGATGAGGAGGAAGATAATGAGGAGGCAGAACCCGTACCAAATGAAAGTAACCAAACAGAAACTCAGAAGATTTCCCCACAAGAACTTAGGGAATCACAATTGGGAAAGAACTCAAATTCAATGGAAATTAGTGGAACCAAAAGGCAGCACTCATTAGATGCCTCTAATTCAGATAAGGAAAATCCTCAACCCGGCGAAGAAAACCCACTTCAGCTTGTTCCCGTAATTCCATCCCAAGGAGAATGACGTAAAGTTGAGAAGAAAAAGGGGAGAAAGTCATGATTTCTCCCAATTTTCTCTTTTGTTCCCGCTGTGGTCCTTTCTCATACTTTTGTTTTTATTTTTATTTTTCAAGCTCTCCACCTGGACAAGCAATGGCCCGAGCATTCCTCAGATGAGGAGGCCGTGTATCTATTCAGTGGTCTTCCCTACATGTTTAGTTGGATGGGGTTGAAGTTTCTCGTCCAGTGAGCTCTATGATTCACAAATTATAGAGCAAAATGAATGTTGCGGCATATACTATGTAACTTTTTATCCTGGTAATAAAAAGTTTGATTTTTTCTTTTGGAAAAATCATGAGAAAAATGAGATTTTATGGTTAAAATGTTTATTTGGTCATATCTATACTCTATATAGCATTAAAAAATTAAACATTGTATTTTGCACTCCAAAAAAGTTTACACGTGAAGAAATTTGATTCCTCTCGACTCATGTTAGATCTGTATTTAAGATGGATCTATACTGGTATTTTTTAAATGACACATATAGAATTAAATTTGTCTAAAATTTGGAAATTAAAATGGTGTTCATATCATGATCTTGGAATGATATCTAGTACATTCCGAAAAAGAAATTTGGGTTTCCTTTTGATGTTTCAAGATTAAACTTAGTTTGGAAAACTGAAGCAACTTATCTCGTTGTTATTCTATTTCAATGACCTTGTTATAAAATTTGACTTGTAAAAATTTTTTTTATCATTGATTTGATGGCTTTACCTTTAAAAACCTAGAACTTCCTTTTTTATTCCTTCACATGTGATTTTGAAACATTACCCTGACTTTGACATTTTCTAATGATTTCATTCGACTGTGAATTCTTCTTCTCGTGAAGAATAACCAATTGTTTCGAATGGTCTTTTTTAAGCGACTTTATCTGTTTTTAATGGCCAACTAGACCCTATGTTCTCCACGGACATAGTAATGTATAAATATTTATGAAGACGATGGAGAAGATGACTAGGCTCATGCATCTTGGTATTAGGTTAGATGCAAGCTAATCACATTCAAGCCGGCAAAACCAATAAGTGGCAAATATTCTCTGGTGCCCCTTGGATAAGCATTGTCCTTATCCATAAATAATTTAAAGTGCGTTGGACAAAGGTATCCATCAATATAATAGTTGCCATACAATCATGTTTACAACGTGCATTATTATTATCGGAGGTTGTCTCATCCTACATGCTCTCCTTACAAGGTAATTGCAAATTGCCTCATATACTTAACATATATCCATTCAGTTTTAAAAAATGTATACTAAAAAATTAATTATATATATATATAACAAAAAGTATATTTGGTGATTTGATTTTTAATGATACAGTGATTATCTTTTTATTTATATTAATAATAGTGTCTTTATGATGAGAAGTTTAATTTCAACGAGTAATTAATTTTTTAAGGTTTTTTTACTGTAGTATAGAAATGATAGTTAACATAGACTAAACAAACATTATGATAGTTAAATATAAGAAGATTGTTTATCTTATTTTTATATATGACAATAATATTTTGGAGGAAGTGACTTTATGCAAATGTTTTGGAATTGAGCTTCATCACAAACTTAACTAAATATGTAGCATTGAGAATATGATAAATGAACAATGGAAAGTTCATTATGGATTTGAAAATAGTTGTAAATCAATGGACCTTTTACTATGGTACAAGAGGAAACTCCTCTTTGAGACTCTTGTATTCATGTTATCTTATGTGGTTGTGAAGTTTGAGGCTGCAACATCTCTAAATAATTGTGGATAAAGATAGAGCAAATGCAAAAATGTTTTATGACTTATAATTTCAAAATTAAAAGCAATGCACCTTATCTTATCCTTCTCACAGAAACATGTCTTTCCCTTATCGACAACATAATTATGAGTAGGTACCTAATATAAACGAAAAAGTAAACAACATGGACTACAAGAGGTTTCCTGAGCTTTCTTCAAACTCCAATCAAAATGACCTATGGCTCAAGTATGGATGGTATAAAGATGCAATGTTTTGGCTAAATCATTAGGGAATAAATGAAGGAATCACTTTGTATAATAATAATAATAATAAATATATAATTACATTTAAATTAAAAAAAATAAATAAAATAAAATAAATAAAAATTAAAAAAAAATAAAAAATAAAAAATTATTGTCAAACCTTGATTTAGAAAATCAAAAGAATATTTAAGTTTTGATTATCACAAAGAATAAACTCAACATTGTTAAAATATGAAAAAATTCTCATGTGCCTCACAATGAAACAACTAGGTGGACAATTCCTAAAATGTAGGAAATCCCAAGAATTTATCATCTTTGTGACACTAACATAGTTGAAGATGAAAAGAACTTTATCTTAATTTGTCATGTGTACACCTATTTTAAATCACAATTAATTTCAATATCAACCTTTTAATCTTTTAAGTCATCAAAATTATGGTGGGTTAGGAACACTTTTCTTAATTCTTATGATTACATTTATTTATCATGGAGGAACTTATTAGAATTGAAATAATCTCAAATCCCTAGGAAATTGGTGGGTCAAGGGCCACTTGGCAAGAGTCTATTTTTTTAATTTATTAAAAGTAATGGACTATTTTGCTAAATAAAATTTGCTTATATATAAATGAATATTACAAATAATAATGAAGAACTTATCATGGAGGAACTTATTAGAATTAGAATAATAAAAAAATCCCTAGCATATTGATGGGTGATCCGAAATTGGATCCTTAAACTCTCTTAAAGCTACCTGAACTCTGTAAAAGCTCATACCGAAGTTTAAAGTCTTATGGATGTCGAAGCCTATCAGAAATAAACTCTAAACAATGACAATTTGCAGCCAGCACGGAGCAACAAGGACCTTCAATCAAAGCGCAATGACCGGTGGCCCAAGGGGACTGTGCATGGCGCAAAAATGGCAGCTAGGAGGCTCAGACTAGAAAACAAAGGTTGTTTCTGATGCGTGATTAGCGCATTGTTTGGAAAATCCCCTCGAGAAGGAAAAGCCTTGAGCACTCGATCACACGGGAAGCCAAGAAACCGTGGGCAAAGCGCTAAAACCGAAGGCGAGTCCCGCACTCCAAAACCAGCGGAATATTGCAGGCCTTTCAGGCGGTAAGCGGATTTGGCAAGGCAACGAGCGATTCCATACATTGATTGATGCATGTCCGGCGGATGAGAGAGAAAACCGCCCTCATCACGGGCTAACGGTCGAGTAAGTCAACTGCGCGATAAAAGTGATAACCATAGGATCTGGAGGTCCCAAATCTAACAACGGAGATTGCGCCCGATGGGAAACCAGATTCGACGGAGAAAATAAGCTTTGGCACATAAAGGTTGAAGTCCGATTAGACCGTTGAGTTGGTGGATGAATCATTTCACAGAGTAACCGAAGTAATGAATCGTTTGAGGAAGAGTTGGCTCAGCTCATGAGGAGACAAGTGGCCACCTCTCTGTGAAGCATTACAGTGATGATGACGCACAACAGGGAATTCCAGCACAGAGGCAGGCGATCCGAAGAGCCGGGAGAGGAAATGAACAGTCGGGGAACAGAATGGTTCTAAGAGCCATGAACAGACAGAGAGTAAAGGAGGAGAAAAAAAGCTAACAGCAAGAAGACGCTGAATGCGCAGAGAGTCTTGGGAGTCACTCAGAGGTCGAGTGGAAAAGCTAGAGAGCTCAATTGACATCAACATATTGCTATTGGAGTTGCCTGGAAGTCGAGCGATTCACAGAGGCATGCAAAGGCCGAGCGAAAGAGCTTAGAAAAGCCAGAGCAGAGAGCCGCGAGCCACAGCCAGAGCCAAGAGCCAAAGCGAGCGCCAGAAGTGAGAGCTGAGAGCCAGAACTAGAGCTTGAGCCACAGAGCCAGAGCTAGAGTCAGAGCCATAGCCAGAGCAAGAGCCAGAGCCAGAGCCAAGAGCTACAGTAAGCGCCAGAAGTGAGAGCTGAGAGCCAGAACAAGAACCAGAGCCAGAGCCACAGAGCCAGAGCTAGAGTCAGAGCCACAACCAGAGCAAGAGCCAGAGCCAGAGCCAAGAGCCAGAGCGAGCGCCAGAAGTGAGAGCTGAGAGCCAGAACCAGAGCCCGAGCCACAGAGCCAGAGCTAGAGTCAAAGCCACAGCCAGAGCTAGAGCAAGATCCAGAGCTAGAAAGCCGAAGAGCTCCAAGAACCAGGGGATAAGGTGGTGTTCTGAGTCCAATGTTCCTGTATAAAACATTGGAGTTAAGTGTAGCACTTGTAAAAGAACTATTTCCATAATCCTAGAGAGCCTAATAGAGTTGATTAGAGCTCAAGGAGACGTAGCCCAAGATATCAGGGTGAACTCCATATTATCTTGTTGCCTTATGTGTTTGGTTTTATTGCTGCTTTAACTAATGTTATATGCATTTATATATCAATTTAAGTACCTTCCTATATCAGCACAAACAACAGATTCTAAAGTAAATAATCAGCTAAAAACAAATACAAGCATACACCCATATTGTCAAGCATTTCTGATTTCTGCATTGGTTAATCAAATAAACTTGGGAAAATTTAAAGCTTTGGAAGTGGGAGAGGTTTTTGTAAGTTAGACAAGAAGCCTAAGAGCCCCATTTTCAGATCAGGTGGTATCAGAGCTTAAGATTGATTAACCCCACCTTCAAAGAAGGTTGTATTAGAATTCTTGATTGATAGGGCAAAGATTGCTTGTCTGAAAGGTGTTTTGACAGTCAAGGATTGATTGCTTCATTGATTGTATGATTGGTTGCAGACTGACTATTGTTTGAGTTTGCAAAGGTGAAGGGAAAGCTATTGATAGCTTAGTCCAGGAAGGACAAGAAGGAAGAAGAGTTGAAGGCATTATTCTATCCCAAAGGACCTCAGGGAAATCCTTGAAGCACAACAGCTTCTTGCAAGAGGTTACTGAATAAGCTCCTTATTAATCTTGTTTGAAGTTCTTTTATGCATTTTGAAAATGAAAACTTCTACAAGTGAGTTCTCAAATTCTTCTTGCTACTGAAGTTCCTTTAATGCAGACATGAAGCAATATTTGTCCACCACTATGGATATGGTGAGAGAAATGTATGAGGATGGAAGGAAGAGTAGCATACTTAGAGAGCAGTTGAGTTGCGCGGAGGAAGAGAAGAGAATGCTTTCTGAAAAATTGCAGGAAATGGAGAGGCAACTTCATATTGCAAGTATGAACCTGAAAAGGATGCATGAGTTGGAGTCACAACTCTTTGTTGCAAAAGAAGCCTTGGCCAAATATCAGCTTGAAGAAGAGGTAAACCATTCCTGTTTGTCTTCAAATTCTTCTAAAAATGCTTATATTGGTTCTTTTGAAAAACATACTAGAGGCATAGGTTCCAAGCTAATGTCCAAGATGGGCTATGAAGGAAAAGAATTGGGCAAACATGCACAAGGTATTATTGAGCCAATAATGGTTGAGGAAAGGCCTAAGGATTTGGGTCTTGACTATGGACAGTCTTATGGAGAGAGTTCCAAAGATTCCATGAAGGCCATTGAAACAGTTTCAAAAAGGAGTTTCATTGTAGGTCCTCTACCTCAGAAGTGTGAGGATTGTATTCAGGAGGAATGCAATAACTCGAAACATCATTCGCATGATGCAAGTGTTCAAAAGCACACCCTTGAACCAAAGAGTTGTGGAAACTCTGACAGACTTGAAGAAAGTGATAGTGTTCCAAAGGGAGCTACTTCTTCATTTGCTTCACCTCCTCTTGAAGGAAATAAAAGTGAAAGAGGTAGGTATAAATCTGGTTCTAAACACATTCCTTTTGATTTTGTAAAGAATGGAAAAAGAATTACATGTTACTTTTGTGGTTTGGATAACCATTATGTTTCTAGATGTTGGAAGAGGATGGCCGCATATAGGAAACTTTTGAAGGAAAAGAAGCAAGCAGCCAAAGGTCCATAGGACAAGGCAAATCATGTTATCAAAAGGATGCACATGTGTTGCACTTACTACCATAAGCAAGGGCATCTTGCTAAAAGGTTTTGGACTTTGAATCCAGCATTGCTTCCACCAAAGATGAAGGAGAAGCTGGAAAAAGAAAATGGCAGGGATGGAAATAAAGATTCCATGATTGATGTGGTTCAAGATGATTCACATATTGATGCTGATGTGCAAACAAAGGAGGGACCTTTGAAATGTATTGTTAAGAAATGGTTATAATTCTTATCCAATTAAGGTTGCATGTCTAGTGATGCATTTGTTTTCATTTATTTGTGGAATAAATGCAAGTTGTAGGATCTTACCAAAATGGTAAATAGAAAGAAGTTGAGTAGGAAACTCACTTTATTGCTGCAACAGTATGTTCATTTCAGCGTCAGAAGTACAGTGTACTTAAGCGAAATTTGAAAGATGGAATGCATTCCTGAGCATGAGATGCATGTGATGCTGGCTTGGGAGAAGTTAAATTGGTTCCTAAAATGGAGATAAGGATGAAGTGTTTCATCTTTTGGAAAAGAGTCCTAAAGGTATTTTTCTTGCATGCTTGACTTGAAGGGCCATTTGTTGTAAAGGAATGTTTTATTGGCTTGTCATTTTTATGCAGATCTAAGACATGGAAGGGTTCACAGGATGTGAAATCTGTTTCTTTGTTGAAGCAGGAGTTAGCCCATACAATTGTTGTCTATATGCCTGTTGTTGTTAACAATTGTCGTTGGCAACTTTTCAAACAGGTACAAATGAAAGTTTTGTGGAGTAGATTCACTTCACATTTGTTTGAGCCACCTTGGATCAAGGATCAAGGCAAAGAAGCTCAAACTACCTTCTATAAACTTCACAACATAAGTTCTGCATGAAGTCAAGGAGGAAAACAGTTCTTCCCGAAACGACCAACCCATCCAAAAAGGGAAGTGGTTAAAGATTTTGGTTCAGAGGCACTATGAAGAGGCAAGTGTGGGGAGGCTGAAAGAAGAGGGTGTTGTTACTCTCATTTACTGCTCAGATCAGTATATCAGTCTTTTGGTGGACCAAAATTTCTTTAATGGGAAGGCGTGATATGAAATTGGATCCTTAAACTCTCTTAAATCTACCCGAACTCTGTAAAAGCTCATACTGAAGTTTAAATTCTTATGGATGTCAAAGCCTATCAGAAATAACCTTTGAACAATGAAAATTTGAACTAGCACGGAGCAATGAGGACCTTCGGTTAAAGCGCATTGACTGGTGGCCCATGGGGACTGTGCATGGTGCGAAAATGGTAGTTAGGAGGCTCAAACCAGAAAACGAAGGTTGTTTCTGATCCGCGATTAGCACATCACTGGGCAAAACCCCTTGAGAAGGAAAATCCCTGAGCTCTCAGTCACAAGGGAAGCCAAGAAACTGTCGAAAAAGCGTTAAAACCAAAGGTGGGTCCCTCGCTTCAAAACCGGCGGAATATCGCAGGCATTTTGGGTGGTAAGCGGATTTGGCAGGGGAACGAGCGATTTCATACGTTGATTGACACGTGTCTGGCAGATGAGAGAGAAAACTGCTCTCATCATGGGCTAACGGTCGAGCAAGTCAACCGCGCGATAAAAGTGATAACCGTAGGATTTGGAGGCCCCAGATCTAACGGCGGAGATTGCACCCGATGGGAAACCGGATTCGACAAAGAAAATAAGCTTCAACACATAAAGGTTGAAGTCTGATTGGACCGTTGAGTTGGTAGATGAATCATTTCAAAGAGTAACCGAAGTAATAAACCGTTTGAGGAAGATCTGGCTCAGCTCGTGAGGAGACAAGTGGCCACCTCTTTGTGAAGCGTTACAGTGATGATGACACAGAGCAGGGAATTCCAGCACAGAGGCAGGTGATCCAAAGAGTCAGGAGAGGAAACGAACAGTCGGGGAACGGAATGGTTCTAAGAGCCACGAACAGACAGAGAGTAAAGGAGGAGAAAAAAAAAGCGAACAACGAGAAGAAGCTGAATGCGCAGGTAGTCTTGGGAGTCACTTGGAGGTCTAATGGAAAAGCCAAAGAGCTCAATTAACAGTAGCATATTGCTATTGGAGTTGCTTGGAAGTCGAGTGATTCACAGAGGCATACAAAGGCCTAGCGAAAGAGCTTAGAAAAGCCAGAGCAAAGAGCCGCGAGCCACAACCAAAGCCAAGAGCTAGAGCAAGTGCCAGAAGCGAGAGCTGAGAGCTAGAACCAAAGCCCAAGCCACAGAGCTAGAGCTAGAGTTAGAGCCATAGCCAGAGCAAGATCTAGAGTGATATCAGAAAAACTAGTGTCCATTCAGAGCTGCTAGTCCCACTAAGATGGGTAGCTATCTCAGAAACAAACAAACTAAAGTCACTTGTGTTTTCCTTTATGAGAAATAGATGAGAGAGAAGCACAGAGTACCAACCTCAGTCCTTTGTTTCACTCCTTGCTTGTTTCCTCTCCCCTTTGACAGAGCTTTGCCACTCTTTCCTTACTTGTCTCACTTCAAAAAACACCTATAGAGTCAAAGTAGCATAATACCATCAAAGCATAGAGATCTATAACCATAAACAACATAGGATCAGATATATATTAACCATACAAATGCATATATCAATACAAGATTCAGAGATATACAAGAATATGGAGGAAAAATCAAGTAGCTTTATTGATAGAAGTGTTGAGAATGCAACAAGATGATGGAGCTTAGTGAAAAGAAGTCGCCTTCACTAAGTGGGCCCTCAGGCTATTTTTGGCGCAAGTCTATTTTTAGACTATGTCTATTTTTAGACATATGGATCATGGTCTATGAGTTGCAGGATGTTATTTGGAGATGATTGGTCAAGTTGGTAAAAATAGATTGACCTCTATTTTTAGACATATGGGCAGAGTCTACTTTTAGACTGCCGGGCTAAAAATAGAACAGTCGAATATTATTAGCTCTTAATAATATTTGGACTATAAACATTATCTTATTCTCTTGGAGCACTTCAATTCGAGCTACGGATGTGGCACATGTAGCTGCCAGAAGGAAATACGTGGTTCCTATAGGTAACTTGAGCTATTGCATGGAGGACTTCAGTTAGGAATTCAGTGATTGAGTTATGTGGAGTTGATGGAGTTGTGTTCAGTTTGACTTAGTTGAACTAGTCGTATTTAGTCTAATTGATGAATAGACTAAGTGATGAGTGGTGTGAATTAGTTATTAATTAATTCACTAATTATTAACTCATAAAGCAACTAAAGAATACATTAGTTAACTTAGTGCATGGACAGTTCATTGGAGACAAGTGTTAGAGATGAGTGAAAGGGCAAGACAACAGTCAATTGTGACTATAGTTGTGCATGAGATGTGCACATGCATGGATTGAGTATTTCCAATGAGGATTGCGTGGTATATCCAAGGGAAATACGAATTTGGATCATTCATTCATCAATATTCTCATGCAGGATTGCGTAGTGGAGGTAGGCAAGCAGCAGAGGAGATTTGAACCTGTGATTGATTTAGATCTGAGCTAGTTTGTGTGTAACAGGTGGAGATAGTGCTGAGTACTTGCGAGGAGTATTGTACTATGTATTGTTACATGTTCTCAATCAATATAATATACAAATAGTTGGGGGTTTTCAGCTTTATGCTTTCCCCGGGTACATACTATGTTGATATGTGTGATTGATGCTTCAATGTG